>CAUYRH010003286.1:0-20818 GCA_963574655.1 Perodicticus potto
CTGGAAGGCAGCACACAGCCCGCGGGGAGAATCAAGTGGGTTCTGGCTTTTCAAGAATGGGCTCTGAAGCTGCCAGGGAAGAGTGGTCAGAAACCTCTCCCCCAGACTCATTCGCTGCCTGCCTCTAGATCACAGACCCAACCCTGCAACCCAAATGTTTTTTTTTTTTTTTTGGAGAGACAGAGTCTCACTTTATTGCCCTCGGTAGAGTGCCGTGGCGTCACACAGCTCACAGCAACCTCCAACTCCTGGGCTTAGGTGATTCTCTTGCCTCAGCCTCCCGAGTAGCTGGGACTGCAGGCGCCCTCCACAACGCCTGGCTATTTTTCTGTTTTGCAGTTCGGCAGAGGCTAGGTTTGAACCCGCCACCTTCGGTATATGGGGCCGGCACCCTACTCTATGAGCCATAGGCGCTGCCCCCTACTTCTCTTTTAAAATGCCCAGAGGAGTACTATTCTCCACCATATCACTTTCCTAATGGAGCAAAGGCCTAAGTTTTATAACATGAAGACTGGTTAGAGATAAAAGTTAAGAAAAGGGGCCAGGTGCAGTGGCTCACACCTGTAATCCTAGCATTCTAGGAGCCCGAGTCAGGCAGAGTGCTTGAGCGCAGGAGTTCAAGACGAGACTGAGCAACAGTGAGACCCCATCTCTACTAATAATAGAAAACTTAGACACGTGTCATGGCCAGCACCTGTAGTCCCAGCCACTTGGAAGGCTGAGGGAAACAAATCACTCAAACCCAAGAATTTGAGGTTGCTGTGAGCTATGATGATGCCATAGCACTCTACCCAGGGCAACAGAGTGAGACTCTATCTTAAAAAAAAAAGTTAAGAATGGTTTCGTGGTTGGCCACAGTGGCTCATGCCTATAATCCAAGGAAGACAACTAAGGCCAGCAGTTTGAGACCAGCCTGGGTAACATAGTAAGGCCTCATCTCTACAAAAAATAGAAAAGTTTGCTGGGCAGGATGGCATACTTCGGTAACCCTAGTTGCTTGGGGAGATTGAGGTCAGAGGATTTCTTGAGCCCAAGAGTTTAAGGCTGCAGTAAGCAATGACTGTGCCACTATACTCCAGCCTAGGCACCAGAGCAAAACATTAAGTCTAAAAGAAAAGAACTCAGGAAGTTAAGACATGAGGATCGCTTAAGGCCAAGAGTTCAAGGCTGTACTGTGTAGTGATCGTGCCTGTGAATAGCCACTACTCTCCACCCTGGGTAACACAGCAAGACCCCATCTCTAATAATAAATAAATAAATTACATATATATTATATTTTTTATCAATAGAATGATAGTTTATTAGAAGATAAGAAAGCTTCTAATGGAAGGGGTCCTGAATAGGTTGCCCAATAAAATATTTCTTTAAAAAGTAAATAAAATAGGCAGCGCCCATGGCTCAAAGGAGTAGGGTGCCGGCCCCATATGCCAGAGGTAGCAGGTTCAAACCCAGCCCCTGCCAAAAACTGCAAAAAAAAAAAAAAAAGTAAATAAATAAAATAAAAGGGTTCAGAAAAAAAGTTGATGCACAGAAAGTAAATTCTGCAACTTAGTCAAGTCCAGAGAGTGACCTGAATGAAGTATCTTGAAATTTTAAGCCAGGAATGCCAGATGGTTTCAACAGACATACTGGACACACATTTATGTGTCTGGGATTTTTCTTTTTCCAGTTTGCTTCCCAAACTGAAAGCTCAAAATAGGGCTGCCCGTCCAAATCCAGACACCTGGCAGCCCCACTGGTAACTTTTACTAAAAGCTGATAGTTTCCTCTTTAACCAGCAGCAACACAAATGGCCACACCCTCTGCCAGAGTCCTTTATGCTGCAACCTGCCTTCCAAATTTCCAGAGAAAATTCCATTCCTAGACACTTTGTGGAGAGGAGGGAAAGTTCTATAACAACTGTTACCATTCTTTAAGGGCTCACTCTGTACCAGGCTCTATTGGGACGTGACATCAAATTCTCACACCTGCCCTTCGTGGTGGTGACAAAGATCATCCCCATTTTACAGATGTGAAAACAGATTCAGAAAGGAACTCAAGAAAGATCACTGTATTAGGATTTAAGTGAGCTGGTATGATGAGATCCAAATAATAGGGACAGATGTGGTGGCTCACGCCTGTAATCCTAGCCGAGGCAGGTGGATTACTTGAGCTCAGCAGTTTGAGATCCACCTGAGCAAGAATGAGACCCTGTCTCTCCTAAAAATAGAAAAATTAGCCAAGCATGGTGGTGGGCACTTACAGTCCCGGGTACTTGAGAGGCAGAGGCAGGAGGATCGCTTGAGCCTAGGATTTCAAGAGGTGGCAGAAGAGACAGTAAATACCCCATTAAGTTGAACACAAAGTCTGTCAGATCCTCATAAATATGGAGAAAAAACAAAGCAGGTGAGACAACAGGGAGTGCTTCACAGGAAGGCCTCAATGGGGAGGTGACATTTTAGCACAGAATTGAAAGAAGTGAGGGAATGGGCTTTGCTTGTTACAGGCCAGGGGAAGAGCAAGTGCAAGGGCTTGGAGGCAGGGGCGTGCCCACTTACTCAAGGAACAGCCGGTAGTACAGATGTAGTTGGTGCTTAGAGGAAAGCCAGATGTATGAGCTGTATAGGTCAGCAGTCACCAACCTGTTTGGCACAGGGACCCATTTCATGGAAGACAATTTTTCTATGGACAGGATGGGAGGAGCAGATGGGCAGGAGGCAAAGTTCATGGAGTGACGCAAGCAATGGAAGCCACCAGCTGCCCACCTCCTGCTATGTGGCCTGGTTCCTAACAGGCTACAGACTAGCACCAGTCCACAGCCTGGAGGCTGGTGGAGGTGACTCTAAGGACTTTGGCTTTCTTTCTGGACTAGATGGGAGTCATGGAAGGTTCTGAACAGAGAAGAGATATGACCCAGGATCCCTCTATGGGAATAAACTAATAGCAGGATGAGGTCAGAAGCAGTAAGACCTGTGAGAAGGATAATTGCACTAGTCCAGGCAAGAGATGTGGATGGCATGGGCTACGGTGATACCAGAGGAGATAGGTAAAATGATGGATTCCAGATATGTTCTAAAGATGGAGCTTGCAAGATTTTCTAAAGAACTTGGGGTGAAAGACAGTTAAACATGACTCCAAGGTTTTTGGCCTAAACAGGTGGAAGGATGGAGCTGACATGAACCAGGATGGGGAAGGTTGAAGGGAGGTAGGTTTGGTGGAGAAGATGGAGAGTTTGGTTTTGGCTCTGTTAGATGTCAAACTAATACCTAAGTGGAGTCAGAGAGTGGGCAGTCATATACACAATCCCAGGGTTCAGGAGAGAGTCAACCTGGAGACATAAATGGAGGTATTGCCAGGATATAAGTGACAGTTAAATCCACGAGATAGGATGAGATCATCCAGGGAGGCATGTGGATAGAGACGAGGACCAGCACAGAGCCCTGGGCCACACCAACATTCAGAACTGGGACTTTCAGGGAGCAGACACCAGAACAGGTAAGAGAAAGAGCCTGTTTCCAGTGGTTCCTGAGGTTTCCTGGCTCCTTTAAGAAGACTGGACAGGGCACTGGACTCTCCTGTGACCTTGTTTCTCCTCTGAAATCAGCAGAGGGCAAAGTTCTCAGTCCTGGCTCTGTCATTTCCTTCTGAGCCCTCAAACTCAGTTTCCTCATTAAGAACCCTGCTCTGCCCACTCTCCAGGGGAAGGTGAAGACAAAAAGGAAATCTTACAGGCTGGTCCCAGTGGCTCACGCCTGTAATCCCAGGAGGCCTAGGAGGGCGGATCGCTTGAGCTCACGAATTTGAGATCAGCCTGAGCAAGACCCCATCTCTAAAAATAGCCAGGAGTGGTGGCAAGCACCTGCAGTCCCAGCTACTCAGGAGGCTGAGGCAAGAAGATTACTTACGCCCAAGAGTTTGAGGTTGATGTGAGCTACAATGCCACGGCACTCTACCAAGGGTGACAAAGTGAGACTCTTGTCTACTAAAAAAAAAAAAAAAAAAGAGCACATTATATATGCCCATATAGCACTCATAAGCAGGCAATACTGAACTAAAGTGCTCAGAGGTGCAGACTTGAATAGTAAATCTATAAAAAAAAAAAAAAAAAAGAGAGGAGACTTTGCTGCACGAATCAAGGCAGCAGCTCCCTCTTGGGCTGGGAAGAGTCTGGGTCCTGGGTGAGCCACACATGAGCTTCAGGGAACTGGCAATGTTCTATTTCTTAGCCAATGTAATTTCACAGAGATTCACTTTATAATAATTTGCTATGTCTTACATTTATGTCTTATGCCCTTTTCTCTATGTGTTGTCTATTTCCTGAATTTAAAATGCATCAAGGGCAGCGCCTATGGCTCAGTGAGTAGGGCACCGGCCCCATATACCAAGGATGGCAGGTTCAAACTCAGCCCCAGCCAAACTGCAACAAAAAGTAGCTGGGCACTGCAGTGGGCGCCTGTGGCCCCAGCTACTTGGGAGGCTGAGGCAGGAGAATCGCCTAAGCCCAGGAGTTGGAGGTTGCTCTGAGCTGTGTGACACCTCGGCACTCTACCGAGGGCAATAAGGTAAGACTCTGTCTCTACCAAAAAAAAAAATAATAATAATAATAAAATGCATCAAAAGCCTTAAAAATAAATCTGTGAGTATATATGTTTATATTCATACCCTTTGACCAAGTTATTCTCATTGTGGTAATCTAAGCTACAGAAATAATGACATCCTCGGACAAACTTTGATACACAAAGATGTTCCCTACAGCATTGTTTATAATAGCTCCATATTTGAAACAACTTAAATTCCCATTGATAGGAAAATACTTAAATATATGATGATATATCCACAATTCGGAAAATGATTTAGCCACTAAAAAATCTGCTGTCAAAGCATATTTAATGGAATATGAAAAATGCTCATGGTACCTGGATAAAATGGGGAGGAAAAGAGCAGAATAAAAATTACATATAATCGGGCGGCGCCTGTGGCTCAAAGGAGTAGGGCGCCGACCCCATATGCCAGAAGTGGCGGGTTTGAGCCTAGCCCTGGTCAAAAACTGCAAAAAAAAAAAAAAAACAAAATTACAAATAATGAATGTAAAATTAATTATTAAACATGTACCTCCAATAAATAAATTATATGTAGACTATGATCTCAATATTGTAAATAAATACTAAATATTCAAACAAAAAATACAGCAAAGAACTATATTAAATGTAACAAGAAGAGTTGTAACTGGGGAGTGGGGTTATGGGTATTTGTTTTCTTCTTTATACTTGCTTATGTTTCCCAAAATTTCTACCATGGATGCATATGACTTTTATCTTTTACTATGATGTTTTCCCCGCCTCTTTCAATTTGGACCTCAGATGCACAGAATCAGTTGATCACACTCCTTGGGCCATAGCACGAGATCAGCAATACTTGAGTATAGCCTCAGTTTTGTTTTATTTTCACGTCTTATTTTTGCCTTCATCAGACATTCCAACTACTCTGATTTCCCTGTCCCCCACAGACACCCACTCGGGTATATTTAAAGCATGTTCTTTCTATCCATCTGCCATACATTTGTTTGGAGATGTGTGCATTCTGATAGACATAGTAAAAAATAACATATAAAGAGATACAGACCTAGTGTTCGTGTGTGTTTGTAATTTTTTACATAAATGGTTCAGAGTTATGCATCCCATACCATCTTACCTTTTTCACTTAACATCACGTTCTTGAGATCATTCCTCGTTTCCCTTTGCAGATCCAAGTCAACGCTCAGGGCTCCGCGGTGCGGCTGCACCACCTGGTAGATGCTGCGGACTACATTTCCCAGTCTCCCTTGCAGGTGGGTGGAGCCGTGTAACGGAGTCTTAGCTCCTGGATGCCGCAGTTAAATGTGATGCGCATCCCCAGGGTGTAGTCCTTGCCGGTGCAATCTCTTCCACGTCGGCTTCTTCTTGCTCCTAACCCTGAAAGCCGATTCGGATGACGACCCCCAGAGTGACTTTAGGAGCCGTGGCTTCGAGGCGGCATAGCCACCCTCAGACTGGGTCTATATACACTCACCTTGAACAGTAAGACTTCCATTACGTTTGAACCTGTATATACTTAGGGTCTTTGGCTAATATTAATACTAAACAAAAACAGTCCACTTACCCATTTCCTAGCCCTGAACACTGTTGTCCCAAACTCCTTGAAGCAATAACTCACACATACTGCGTTTCCATGTGCATACTGAGAAAGTATGTTCGGTTACCCAACAGAAAGGGAACGGCTGTGCCATAGGGTTTGTACATATTTTGTCAATGACCAAAATGATGGCAGAGACAGCAGGGGCTTTGGTATCCAGTACTCAGCGCTGCCGGTCTGCGTGCGTAGTCAGTCTGGCTACCCAGGGGTCATCACTGATGCCACCCCCCCACTGTCTGGCAGCATGGCTTCTAAGCTGGCTTTCTGAGAGAGTCTGTGAGCAGGTTCTGTTGTTTATAACTGAAAATCCTTTTTTTTTTTTTGAGATACAGTCTCACTGTGTCACCCCAGCAGAGTACAGCTATGACCTCATGATAGCTCACCGAAACCTCCTGGGCTCAAGCTATCCTCCTGTCTCCAGTAGCTGGGACTACAGGCATGGACCACCACACACAGCTAATTTTTCTATTTTTACTAGAAATAGGGTCTTACTCTTGCTCAGGCTGGTCTCGAACACCTGAACTCAAGTGATCCTCTTAGGCCTTGGACTCCTAGAATGCTAGGATTACAGGTATAAGCCCCCACGCCCAGACTGCAAATTCCTTTTCATATGCCAGATCATGGAAGGCATTCTTCTGTAAAAGGCAGGTAGTAAATATTTTTGGTTTGGTGGGTCATACAGCCTCTGCTTGAAACTTCTCAGTTCTGCTGTTGTGATGACAAAGCAGCCAAAACCAGTATGTAAATGATGGGTGTGGCTGTGTTCCAGTAAAACTTTATTTATTAAAAAAAAAAAAAGCCTAAGCTGTTGCTAATCCTTGAGTTTGACAAAAAAGATACATCCCCTTCCTCTAAATCTCTATGTAAATGTTTACGCCACGTTTCCTGATCTTCGCACCTTGAAGCACTGACCTCTTTTTCTCATCCACACAGAGGGTCCCACACAGAGCCTGATATATTATCTTGCTGGTGGCAATAGACTGATTGAATTAATAAATGAATGAGTGAATGAATGAATGGCTTTAATTTAGAAATGGTCCCAATGAATAAATCAGGCAAGAACCAATCAGAACAGCACCAGATGCAGACAACCTGTGCAAGAGAACCACATGCACCAGGGTGACCAGTCCTGGACAGATATCATTCTCTGCCCTGCAACTGCCCCAATGAAATCACCCTCTTGACCCCAATCCCACTCCACCCAACCAGGCTTTCTCCTACATACCAGGAGATCACCAATTTGGGAATTCATTTTCCAATTTCAGAACCTAATGGGCAACCATAGGGGGCTCAGTTCTCCAAAGCAAACTGTTACAGTGACTAATCCATCTTTCACTCCTGGATTTTTATTTGTCACAGCAGAAATGTATATGAGTCACAGCTCCTATTGGAGAACTTTTTTTAATGCATCATTGTGTGTGTATTTCTGGCCTGCAGACCTGCAAGGTCTAGGTGTTGTTGGGAAAAGGCTAATGATTTCAGCAGCAACAACAAAAGCTGTCAAGTCACGCTAACCACGACTTCTTTGCTCCACACCCATCAGCATCCAACAAATACAAAGAAAGAAAAAAATGGATTTAGTGTCTGATTGAGCATGAGGCACATAAAGTGATTTAGGCAGCTACAGACTTAGACATTCACCTACCAATACTTTTTCCTGCTTTTAAAACCCTGCCGCAAACACCTCTCTTTTTAGAAAGCCTTCTTGATTAATCCGGTCTCAAAGACCAGCTCTAAAACTGCTTTGATTTGCAAATCAAATCTTGCCCTCTTCTGATCCCATTTCTATCTTTTTTTTTTAATTTTTATTAAATCATAATTATGTACATTGGTGCAATCATGGGGCACAACCATTTCTATCTTTAGTGTACTTCTGAAGCCTCTATGTAGAAAATGTCCTATTCTACTCCTTTCAATCAATTTGTAGCTTTCTTCCTGTGGAAGTGTGAAGTCATTTCCATGTGCATGTATTCTCTCTCTCCAGCCTAGTGCTGTGGACAGAGCCAATTGGGGAATTACGAAGACATAAAGTCAGATCTCCACTTGGTCCCTCACTGGCTGTGTGACTTCACCTCTCAGGGCCTCCGATTTCACCTCTATAAATGGGCATGCTGATGATAATCTAACAACAGACTAAAGTTAAATAATTTTTCCTGAGCCACTAGACTATATGTTCAATATAGGCAAGGGTTTTCAATTATTTTGCTCACTGCTGTCTGTTCAGAGTCTAGAACAGACAGAGCCTGGCCCTGTGTAAGTAATCAAACATTTGTTGAATAAATGAATGGGTTGTTTTCCATATTTTCCTAATCTTTTCTTTTTAAGCTAGGCACTATTAATTAGATATACTTTTCTAATCTTAAGAAACCCCACCATCCTCCCAGGAAGAGACCTCCAAGATCAACTTTGATTCTCCCGTAATCCATATTCAGAACTCTGATTCCTCAAATTGTTTAGTTTCCATATTATTCAAAGAATCCTTGGAAGCAACAGAAATCCAATTCAAAGCAGTTCAGGGAAAAACAGGGAACGTATTGACTCATCCAACTCAAAGTCTACTAGCTTCAGGTATGGCTGGATCCAGGTACTCAAAGAAAGAGACTGCCTCTTTCTCAAGAGTCTATTTTAGGGCGGTGCCTCTGTCTCAGTGAGTAGGGCTCTGGCCCCATATACTGAGGGTGGCAGGTTCAAACCCAGCCCCGGCCGAACTGCAACAAAAGAATAGCTGGGCGTTGTGGTGGGTGCCTGCAGTCCCAGCTACTCAGGCAGCTGAGGCAAGAGAATTGCCTAAGCCCTGGAGTTGGAGGTTGCTGTGAGCTGAGTGACTCCAAGGCACTCTACCGAGGGCAATAAAGTGAGACTCTTGTCTCTGTAAAAAGAAAAAAAAATTGACAAATAGATTCTTTTTTTTTTTTTAAACTATTTTGGAAGGCTGTCGCTGATTGGACAGGATTAGGTCATGTGTCCAATCATTATAACTCTGAATGGACAAGCCTAGGACATCTTTCACGAGTGAGGGGAGAAAAAGTGGTCCCCAGAGGGGTCCTAACACTAGAGAAAGAGAAATAGATATGGACAGGCAAAATCAAAGGACTGAGGGAGGGTCCACTGAACTCGCCGTCCTGCATTCCAGCCTGCACACTCTGCCAGGTTAACATAAAGGGCAGCTGTCAATCAAGTTACTTCCTGGCTCAAGCCCTCCACTGGCTCCCTACTGAAATAATTATAAAATGATTTGATCAGCTTGGCATGGAATGTCCTTTGCAATGTGATATTGGTCTTCTCCAGGCTGAGGGATGAGTAAGGAAGCTGTTCTAAAAATCCAGACAAGTAACGGTGAGGTCTGGAGTTGGACAACAAGAGTGGGAATATCGGTGTAGCTTCCAGAGAAATCCATGATTGCACTGAAACTGGTCTCATCAAGGTCAACAATCTGGACTTCTAAGACTAAATCTAGTGGCTGTGTCTACATCCTTATCTTATTCAATTATTCAGTAGCACTCAGCACAGTGCTATCATCCTACTTAAAATATACTTTCTGCAGTAACCATCCAGGGTGCGCCTCCCCCCACCCCACCCCCGCACAGCTGATTCTCTTGTTCTGCTACTTCCCACTGGCCTTCTCTGCCAGCAGATGTGTGCTTGGACTTTTTTTTTTTTTTAATGGAGACACAGTCCTGCTCTGTCACTCCAGCTAGAGTGCAGTGGCCTCATCATAACTCACCGCAACCTCAAACTCCTGGTCTCAAGCAATCCTCCTACCTCAGCCTCCCAAGTAGCTGGGACTAGAGATGCACTTGCCACCATGTCTAGATAATTTTTTTCTATCTTTGGTAGGGGGGTGGATCTTGCTCTTGCTCAGGCTGGTCTCAAACTCCTAACCTCAAGCAGTCTTTCCACTTCAGCTTCCCAAAGTGCAAGGATTACAGACATGAGCCACCATGCTGGCCCAATCTTTATCTTATACACCCACTGAAGACATTGGTTGCAAACCCAACAATAACTTCCCCTTCTTTACCATATGCTTCTAGTAAGACTAAACCCCTATCTATCCTGAATGGGCAAATCTTAATAGTCTCAGCCAATTGCAGGGAACCAGCATGTGACACATTTCTAACTGGTAAGACTTCATGGAACTTTGCTGGAAGCTTCAGAAAAAGTTTTCTTCGCTCTTGAAATAGGATACAAGAACGGAAAGTGAGCTGCTCCACTCTTCCGACCTGTGGATGTGGCTGTAAGAGCATTAGGTCTACAGCTGGGGTAGCTGCCTTGGACCCACAAGGGGAGACCATGCTATCTTGGCAGATGGAAAGATGGAAGGAACCTGGAACCTTGATGCTGCTGTTGAGCTGCCGAATTAACTCTGGAATTTCTCCATCTCGGGACATGTTGAGTAAAACACATGGAGTTCATTCTTCATGTGTTTGTAGCAGAAATCATTTTGATGGATATATCCTGTGTACGGAGAAACTTCCAGAAACATGACTACAGCCATAACCTTCCTTTTCAGGTTACTCCAGACCTAAGTAAGGTGCTTAGTGGGCACCTTCCCAAGCAGTCCTACAAGTCACCTCAAAAACATGTTCCAACTCGAACCAATTAATCTGCCATTTCCCTGACATTAATTCATTAGCTGTATGGCATCCTCATCTATGCAGTCTCTCATGAGTAATCCTCAAGTCCTTTTTCATTCCTTTATGTGTTCATTTAACTAACCCATATTTACTGAACACCTCTATGTACTACTATGCTAGACGTAGGAGATAAAACAGCACAGCACAAGTTCCACCTCTAATGAACCTCATGTTCTTTTTTTTTTTGCAGTTTTTGGCGAGGGCTGGGTTCGAACCCACCACCTCTGGCATATGGGGCCAGCAACTTACTCCTTTGAGCCACAGGTGCCGCCCATGAACTTCGTATTCTAGTCAGAAGTCAAGAGAGATTAAATAAACAACACCACTAACCAAGGCAGCTAAGAAAGAAGCAAGGTGTTTTCATAGAGAAATGCAGGGATGGCTTGGCGCCTGTGGCTCAACAGGCTAAGGTGCCAGCCACGTACACCTGAGTTGGTGGGTTCGAATCCAGCCCGGGCCTGCCAAACAACAATGAAGGCTGCAACCAAACAATGGCCGGGCGTTGTGGCAGGCACCTGCAGTCCCAGCTACTTGGGAGGCAGAGGAAGGAGACTCGCTTGAGCCCAGGAATTGGAGGTTGCTGTGAGCCACCGCACTGCATCCAGGGTGACAGCTTGAGGCTGTCTCAAAAAAAATTAATTAATTAAATTAAATTAAATTTTAAAAAAAGAGAAATGCAGGGGGCCACATACCTAGCTCAGGTGATCATAGAATGGTCCCAGAGGGAGGTAATGGTTAAACTAAAAGCTGAGCCAGAACCAGGCTCTGCAAAGCATAAGAAAAGCTTTCCAGGCAGAGGAACCAGCAAGGGCAAAGGCTGCCTGCATCTGGACCAAACTCAGAACACTCCAGGAGCAGCAAGAAGCCCAGTGAGGTGGGAGCAAGTGAGTAACGGAGGAGGGAGGAGCGGTGGGAGATGAAGTCAGCATGGTGACGTGGAGAGACACAGATCCAGAGGGCCCTATAAGTGATTTTACGCCAAGTGCAGTGGGCAGCCAGGGGAGAAATTTAAATAAGGATGTGACATGATCTCAGGTTTTTAAACGATTTCACAGGCTCTTGGGTGGAAGATGGCCTGTAACAATAAAAATGAGCACAGCTAACACTTTTATAGCTGCTTCTGTGTACTGGGCACTGGTCTAAGCACATTCCATATGCTATCTATTAACTCATGAAATCCCCACAACTCCATGAGGTTGGCAACACAATCATTCCCATTTTATGAATGAAGAAACTGAGGCACAGAGAAGTGAAGTACCTTGCCTGGAATCACACAGCCAATCAGAGCGTGGACTGTGGGAACAAAGGGCTAGCTAGTGGCAGTGGTGCACATCCAGTAAGGGGGTGGAGAGGACGAGTTTTGGATGGGTCCTGCCTGGCAGCAATGCAGAGAAACGCAACAATCCAGATTGTAATTCCAAGATGGAAAGGAAAGAATTTGAAGGTGACCAGTATCCTCTGTCCATTCAGACTCCATTCTCCGCAGGACTCTCGACATGGCTCCTGGCTCGGTGGTCTCCCAGTGGTCTCCTTGCTCACCAAGAGATGGGGGTGTCCCCCCTGTCTCCCCCCTCCTCCCATCCTGCTGCGTGGCACCTGGTACCTCCCCTTGGGAACAGCCCAACCCTGCTGCATGCAGTACAACCGTCTCCGACCTTGGTCTTGCCTTGCCCCTCCACACCTCTCTGCCTGCACCCGAAGATAAAACGCCGCCAAAAAGCCGGACCGCGGCGCCTGCTCTTGGAGGAGAGCACTTTGTAGACGCTCCCTGAGCCGTGGCAAAACTTCTATTGTGTTGCGGGAGACAGAAACAATGCGAGTGACCCAGTTGCTGCCCAGCCAGAGGTGGCCCAGGCAAACACAACCTCCCAGCTCCACCGGAGGGGCGCCTGGGGGCGTCAGCCCAGCTCCCACGGGAACCAGAGGGCAAGGCAGGGAGCACGCTGTGCGCTGCCAGAAGCTCCTGCCTGCAGCAGGTTGCAGTCCCCACCCCACCCCCGCCCCTACGCGCCTCACCCCAGGGAAAGAAAACCCGAAAGAAGAGGAAGGCAGGCCAGAGATGGCTGCTCGACCTTTCAAGGGGAGGCAGGAGTTTCTACAAAGCCTCTGGGAGTCCCCTAAGTATCTGTTCTCACTCCCCCAGAGGCTGGGAGGTCACTGTCTCACTTCCTCATCAGCCTGGGATGGGTTCAGTCGTGAGTGAAAGTGTGAAAAGCCAGGGACCTACCCAGCTTCGGGGCTTTCTACAATAGTCAGTACAGGGAACCCAGAGAGAACGCACCGGGTGCAAAGGGCGGTGCTGGGCTTTCAGAGAAAAAGCAAGCGCCCGGTCCTCCGGTGTTGGGGTGGACGTAAAATGAGTTATGTAGAGGCAGAGGTTTGAGGGAGAAATCCCAGAAGACTTCATGAAGGAGGGGGCCTTTTCAAGAGCACTACAAAGACTGAGAGGATTCCTTTTCTCACCTGCGCTCCCTCTTCATTTTCTTCTTTTAAACAAACCAAAAAATTCCCCAAATAACTAAACAAATAAAAGACATGCAGGGGCGGCGCCTGTGGCTCAGTGAGTAGGGCGCCAGCCCCATATACCGAGGGTGGCGGGTTCAAATCCAGTCCTGGCCAAACTGCAACAAAAAATCAGCCCGGCGTTGTAGCAGGCACCTGTAGTCCCAGCTACTCCGGAGGCTGAGGCAAGAGAATCACCTAAGCCCAGGAGTTGGAGGTTACTGTGAGCTGTGTGATGCCACGGCACTCTACCGAGGACAATAAAGTGAGAGTCTATCTCTACAAAGAAGAAAAAAAAGCATGCAAAAGAGGTATATAATCTAGTCCCATAAATGTATATAGGCCATGTAATTCCTTAAACTTTTTTTTTTTATTTGCTCTCTACAGGAATATATGTACATTCCTGGAACCTTGGAAAACCCAGAAGAGTATACAGAAGACCATGAAAATCACCTACATTTTCACCGTTTAGAAACACCCTTAACGCATGAGAGCATTTCTCTCCAGGATTTGGTGGTTATTTATTCTTGTTATGAAGGTAAAATTTACTTATAATGAAATGCACAGATCTGGAGTGTATGATTCCTTGGGTTTTGACAAATGCCTACACCCAGTCGTACACCCTTCCAATCAAGATCTAGAACATTCCATTGCCCCAGAAATTTCCCTCAGGTCCCCTTCCAGCCAACCCCCATCTTTCTGATGTCTATCACCACAAATTAGTTTGGCCTGTTGTGTAATTGAAATCATATGCATGTGTGCTTTTGTGTCTGACTTTTTTCTCTCAGCATGAATAACGTTTTTAGAGTCATCCATATATCGGCGGCTCGTTCCTTTTCGCTGCTAAGTAGTGTTCCGTTGTGTGGCTCTACCACAATGGGTCCACCCATTCCAGCTTGTCTTCACTCTGGGACTATGTATTACGAATAAAGCCACTCACAAACGTTAGAGGACAAGTGTGCGTAGATGTAGGTTTTCACTTTTCTTCAATACTTAGGAGTGGATTGCTGGGTCTTATGACTAATTTTTATGAGAAATTGCCAACAATTTTCCAAAGTGGTTGTACCATTTTATATTTCCACCAGCACTGTATAAGGGTTTCAGTTGTGTACTGTTATTATTTTATTTACTTTTTATTTTTTAAACAGAATCTCGCTCTGTTGCCCTGAGTAGAGTGCTGTCACATCATAACTCACAGCAACCTCAAACTCTTGGGCTCAAGCAATGCTCTTGCCTCAGCCTCCTGAGTAGTAGGACTACAGCACCCATCACAACACCTGGGTAGTTTTTCTGTTTTCAGTAGGGTTCTGTTTTGTTTTGTATTTTTTTTTCTTTTTTTTTTTTGTAGAGACAGAGTCTCACTTTATTGTGCTCGGTAGAGTGCTGTAGCATCACACAGCTCACAGCAACCTCCAACTCCTGGACTTAGGCGATTCTCTTGCCTCAGCCTCCTGAGTAGCTGGGACTACAGGCGCCCGCCACAACGCCCAGCTATTTTTCTGTTTTGCAGTTTGGCCGAGGCCGGGTTTGAACCCGCTACCTTCGGTATATGGGGCCGGCGCCCTACTCAATGAGGCACAGGTGCCGCCCTGTTTTGTATTTTTTTTTAGACAGAGTCTCACTTTATCACCTTCGGTAGAGTGCTGTGGCGTCACAGCTCACGGCAACCTCCAGCTCTTGGGCTTAGGTGATTCTCAGCCTCCTGAGTAGTTGGGACTACAGGCGCCTGCCACAACACCTGGCTATTTTTTGTTGCAGTTTGGCCGGGCAGGGTTCAAACCCGCCACCCTCGGTATGTGGGACCGGTGCCCTACCCACTGGGCCACAGGCACCGCCCAGTAGGGCTCTGTTTTTAGTAGGGGGTCTCGCTTTTGCTCAGGTTGGTCTTGAACTCCTGAACTCAAGCAATCCACCCGCCTCAACCTCCCAGAATGCTAGGATTACAGGGGTGAGCCACTCTGCCAAGCTCACTATTACTATTTTTTAATGACACAAGCAATACATGGCTATATTCTCCGGTAAGGCTGAAGTACATTTGATAGCCACCTAGCATCCACTGCTCCCCCAGAATAACCACCATCAGTGGTTAGGGGTGTGACCTAGCAGACCTTTTCCTGTGCATTTTTCTACATAAATAAGTACCCACAGAAAACATACAGTATTATTTTGTAGTAATTCTTTTTACAAAAATCTGTTGTGTATTTCTTCATTATACTTAACCACTTCTGACATACTGTTTTATTCCCTGCCTAGGATGTTAGTTCAGCTAGGGCAGGGAGTTTGTGTTGTTCACTGTAATATTCCCAGTCCCCAGAATAGCATCCAGCATAGGGTGGATGCTCCATAGTGGACATGTTGTTCAGTCACTTGCTTTTTTCACCTCTTTAAATATAACTCACAGATCTTTCCACATCAACAGTTACAGTCTATTTCCTTCTGCAACCTGCTGCATTGGATATTCTGTGATATGAATATGCAAAATTTCTTTTTCATTCCTCTGTCCTTAAATGTTAGTAAAATCAACCAAAGGGTCTGGATTTCTACCGCAAGGTATTCCCAGGAGATCAGCACATTGCCTACTTGAGAAATGGCGGGGGGGAATAAAGGCAATTGGGTAAGATCTTTAGGATTTGACAAAATGGGGGTGGTCTGGAGAAGGTGGCATGAAAGTTGTAGTACGGGGGTTACACATACACACTCTGGACCCGTATGCCCTGGGTTCAAATCTTGACTGTCATTGTCAAGCTGTGTGACCTTGAGCTAGGTACTCAACTTCTCTGTGCTTCATTCAATTCCCTATCTGAAAAGGGGGAATGATAATAAGAGACACCCCCAAGGGTTGTTATAAGAGTTAACATATATGCAAAATGCTGAGAGCAGCACTTGTTACATCTGCTCAAGCGTCATCCACAGTTATTATTCAACAACCAAAGTATTTCCGTGGCTGAAGAACACATTGAGATCAGGTCGGTCATTTCCTCTACTGTCCTTGTCCCATAGGCATTGGCTTTTCCATCAGCTGACCTTGGTCCTTATTGCAGAGGGAGGACAGACCTGGGGAAGCAGAGGGCAGAGGGAGAGAGGACTCAGGGAGGAGCACCTTTACAGGAATGAAGAGAGAATAAAGTTTCCAGAAGCCACTGGCTGGCAGACAGCAACAAAAGCCCCAGTGCAAGAGTGCCATGAAGACGGACACGAGGCAGCTACAGTTTGGCAGTGGGGAAGTCACCAGCGACCTCTGGCAGAAGCCACCTTCAGAGGGACAGGGACAGCACCTGAGCCTGGGTGAGGGGGGTTCTCCAGGAGCCACCAACTGCTTTTCTGAGAAACCTGGCCAGGTTGGGCTGTGTCTTGAAGGGGAAAAAAAGACGTTTGATTTTTAAAGATAAAAAGCTCTGAGCAGGTTTAGGGGGGAACTTAATGTCCAGAGCCATGAATACAGGATGTAAGGAACAGAGCTGGGGCTGGAATGGAAGCCAAGAGCCAGGCATCTTGATCCCAATATCGATGTGAAATCATTTCTTCCCTGCCACCTCCCTTTTCTGCACCTGTCAGCCTCACTGCCTGGAGCACCCTTCCTCTTTCTGCCTGGTGACCTCTCCTTCATCTTCTAAATCAAGGGTTGGCAAACCACAGCCACCAGCCAGATCCTGCCCACCACCTGCCTACTTTCGTGCAGCTTATGAACTAATGATGGTTTTTACATTTTTAAATGCCTGGTAGAAGGGGAATCAAAAGAAGACAATTCGTTTTTGTTTTTTTTCTTTTGAGACAGAGTCTCACTTTGTTGCCCCCGGTAGAGTACCCTGGTGTCATAGCTCCCAGCGACCTCAAACTCTTGGGCTTAAGCAATCCTCGTGCCTCAGCTTCCCAAGTAGCTGAGACTACAGGCACCTGCCATAACACCCGCCTATCTTGTTCAGAGACAGGGTCTCGCTCTGGCTCAGGCTGGTCTCAAACTCATGAACTAAGGCAATCTACCCACCTCGGCCTCCCAAAGTGCTAGGATTACAGGCATGAGCCAACACGCCCAGCCCCAAAAGAAGACAATTTCATAACACATGAACATGATGTGAAATTCAGATGTCGGTGTCTATAAGTAAAGCTTCTTAGCACACAGCCCCACCCCTTTGTTTACCCCCTGTCTGCAGCTGTTTTCCTGCAACACTGGCAGAGTAGAACAGTCAGGACAGAGATGTCATAGTCTGCAAGGTCTGAAATATTTGCTGTCAGGCCCTTTACAGGAAACGTTGGCTAACCCCTTAAATTTCTGTTCGAGATGAAGAAAAACCCAAACCACCGTCTTTCTCCTCCTCTGTGACCTTTCCTTGGTGGTGTGAACCACTTGAGCCCTGAGAACCAGCCCCTATGATGACACGATGCACACTGGCGGCCATCACTTGTTCCTCATGTATTTGTCCCTTCCCTCTTCAGGAACCTGGACCTTGTCCTGAAGGCTTAAATCTCTCAGGATTGAGCACATTGCCTGACATCAGTAAATACTGATTTAAATATTTTAAATATATATCTATATCTATATACATACATTTTTCTTTTGTAGAGACAGAGTCTCACTTTATTGCCCTGGGTAGAGTACCGTGGCATCACAGCTCACAGCCACCTCCACCTCCTGGACTTAGGTGATTGTCTTTCCTCAGTCTCCCAAGTAGCTGGGATTACAGGTGTCCACCACAACGCCTGGCTATTTTTTGTGGCAGTTTGGCCGGGGCCAGGTTGGAACCCGCCATCCTCAGTATATGGGGCCGGCACCCTGCCCAATGAGCCACAGGCACCACCAAATATTTTAAATATTTAAATATTAAAGGCTACCCGGTCACATGCTGAGCCCAATTTTCTCATCTATAAAGTAAGAACCTTGATCCCTAAGATCTCCAATACTATGTGGAGGAAGGATAGTGTGAGATTATTTGCCAAAACATAAAAAAAGGTATTTCAAGAACACAAGTCACTAACTCAAGGACTGTGGGTGAGATTTCAGCCCACACATGTTTTGTTGGGTCTGCACCTGTTCTAATTTTTTTTTCACTTAGTTGTCAATATAAAGCTAACCTTTCTCATTTTAGTCATCAGTAATATCCATCTGGACCTTGGGGCACTGAGTTTGCCATCCCTGCATGGAAAATTAAAGGTCATTACAGCCACACCACTCGGAAGTCCTAAAAAAAGCCTTTGGATTTAAAGGTTAGGGATGTATTTAGAACAGTTGTTCCCAAACCTGGTTGAACATCAGAAGCACCCTCAGAGTGTATAAAATGCAGATTCCTAGGCACACTCAGACCCAGTAAATCCTACTCTCCATAGGTCACGGTACTGGACATGGATTCTTTTATTCAAGATTGACCCCAAAAGCTTATGCATTATGGCGGGGGATATGTACTGAATCGAGCTCTGCAGATGCCAATTTGGCTGTACTTGTCAAAATTATAAATGTTCCTACTAGGCCAGGCACAGTGGCTCACGCCTGTAATCCTAGCAATCTGGGAGACCAAGGCGGGCAGATTGCCTGAGCTCAGGAGTTTGACACTAGCCTGAGTAAGAGCGAGACCCTGTCTCTAAAAAAAACAAAAATAGCGGGGGCAGCGCCTATAGCTCAAAGGAGGGGGGCTCTGGCTCCATATGCCGGAGGTGGCGGGTTCAAACCCAGCCCTGGCCAAAAACTGCAAAAAAAAAAAAAAAATAGCTGGATATTCTGACAGGTGCCTTTAGTCCCAGCTACTTGGGAGGCTGAGGCAAGAGGATCACTTGAGCCCAAGACTTTGAGGTTGTTGCGAGCTATGACACCACCACACTCTACCCAGGGTGACAAAGTAAGACTCTGTCTCAAAAAAAAAAAAATTGTTCCTTCCCCTTGGACCAGCAATTCCACTCCTGGGGATGTATACAGAGCTTCTGAGACTTCAGTGTGCATGCAAATCTCCTGGTCATCTTCTTTCAACGCAGATCCCAATCTGTCTGCTCTGGAGTGGAGCTTCAATGCTGTGATTCTAACAAAGCTCGCATTCCATGCTCAGTTGCCGGTCCTAGGACATGCTGAAGACTGAGGCTCCTGATCTCCCAGACATGCACCCAGCCACGCATGTGCAAGAAGATTCATTGTACCAGTGTGTAATTGCAAGTATTGCAAATAACCTAACTGTCCATCAATAGGGGACTAGTCAAAAAGAATTATGGTACATCCCTACAACTGGGACACATTACACAGCTCCAAAAAGTATCAAGGCTCTTTATGGACTGATCTCCAGGACATGTTAAACAAAAAAGCAAAGAGCAGAATGGTGAATGGAGGTGACAGCCATCTGTATAAAGAGTTGGCCAGGAGGGGACACACATATTCATATTCATATTGACTTATAGAAGGACAGAATTGCCTGACAGAAGGATGTGATATTTTACTGGATCCGTCCAGATTTTAAACCAAGTGACTATAATTCCTGTTCAAAAGAAATAAAAATTTTAAATTAGAATGATATAAAATAGAAAGGTTTACCATGGACTTCTAATGTTCAGATGTGAATTTAGACCACCAGGAAAGCTGAGCCGCGTTATTACAAGTTTGGTCACCTCCTGCCCTGATACACCAGGCACACATACGTGTCCTGTGCACATGCGCGTATGTACACGCACACTCACACACATGCGCGTGCACACGCTTGCATGCAGCTTTGAGGATTGTCAGTGCAGTTTGTTGGGAGCACCCTGGGCTTAAACTCTCAGGACTTCAGCTGGATCCCAGCCCCACCAGCCAAGTGACATCCAGCAAAACACTCAGCCTCAATGAGCCTCCTTTCATGGGGACAAGCAAAATAACCCTTCTGCCCTGCAGACCGCAGGGGGTGGGGAAACACTGCATAACGTGTGAAGTGTACACATGAAAGGACTCACTGTGACATAAACCTGGATGGTGAGCAGGGGACGACGCAGTCCCCGGCCTGCTCCCCACAGGGTCCTGTACACATCTCCCAGGCCGTGGGTACAAGGTGGAAACCCAATCCCTTGACCTTTGCAGTCAGACAGCTGCTCCCGGTAACCCCTGGCAGTGCTAATCTCCAACTCTCCTCCCACCGTTGGGTCCAGCTGCCAGGCTGAGTCACACGCAGGCACATGACCTATGTGTGGGGCTGGTGTGAGGGTGGTGGTTGGGGGAGGGTGGTGAAGGTGGCAAGAGGCGGTCACTCCCCCCTCAGTGGGAAATTTCCTGCCAGGGGAGGATATCTAAGCCTGACCCTAGTAAAGGACTCGAGTGGCTGCCTGGGCTGTCTGGCAGAACTCCTCCTCCAGGAAGACCACCAGATGTATGCATGCTTATGTGTACATGCGCAAGTGTGTTTGTGTGTTTCAGAGAGAGTCAGAATGTGAACAAAGGAATGAGACTGAAAATAACTAAATAGGGGCAGTGACTGTGGCTCAGTGAATAGGGAACCAGCCCCATATACCAAAGGTGGCAGGTTCAAACCCGGCCTTGGCTGAACTACAAAAAACTAGCTGGGCGTTGTGGCGGGCGCCTGTAGTCC
>CAUYRH010003287.1:0-16883 GCA_963574655.1 Perodicticus potto
GAATATATTGAACACCACTGTGTTGGACTGGAACTAGAGGTAATAGAGGGAAGTCATGAGTCTCTTGTTTGTTTTTTTTTTTGAGACAGAGCCTCAAGCTGTCGTCCTGGGTAGAGTGTCATGGTGTCACAGCTCACAGCAGCCTCCAACTCCTGGGCTTAGGCGATTCTCTTGCCTCAGCCTCCCGAGTAGCTGGGACTACAGGCGCCTGCCACAACGCCCGGCTATTTTTTGGTTGTAGTTGTCATTGTTGTTTGGTGGGCCCGGGCTGGATTTGAACCTGCCATCTCTGGTGTATGTGGCTGGTGCCTTAACCGCTGGAGCTACAGGCGCCGAGCTGAGAAATCATGAGTTTTAACTCATGAAAGAGTGTGTCTGAGAAAGAGAGAGAGTGCTAGCTACAGAAATGGGTATAGGAGTGTGTATATGCATTGACCACACATGCAAGTGTGTGTATATATACCTCCGTACATGTATTTCCCAACTCTGTCTGCTAATAGGATCTAGAAGTAATGACACTCCAATAATGAGGAGCACTTCAGAACCCACATCCTGGTTTCTAAATAGCATTCTCCACTAAAAGCAAATAGGGATTATTAGAGAAATGGCTGATTTCAGGACTGGGCAAGGAAAACACAAGATGCGTCTGGATCATTTTGTTGTGCTATAAAGCAAGGGAGTCCCCCTTATTTCTTGAGCACATGTTAAAAGGTCACAGGAGGGCGGTGCCTGTGGCTCATCGAGTGGGGCACCGGCCCCATATACTGAAGGTGGCGGGTTCAAACCCAGCCTCAGCCGAAGTGCAAAACCAAAAAAAAAAAAAAGCCCAGGCGTTGTGGCAGGCACCTGTAGTCCCAGCTACTCGGGAGGCTGAGGCAAGAGAATCGCCTAAGCCCAGGAGTTGGAAGTTGCTGTGAGCTGTGATGCCACAGCACTCTACCGAGGGCGATAAAGTGAGACTCTGTCTCTACAAAAAAAAAAAAAAAAGGTCACAGGAGCCAGCTTGAAGAACTCCTGCTGGCCAACTCTGAAACAATTTGAACATAAAAATCACTATTAATGTTAAGAGTTCTAACTGATTGTGCTCGGTGCCCATAGCTCAGTGGTTAGGGTGCCGGCCACATACACCAGGGCTGGAAGGTTTGAACCCGGCCCGGGCCTGCTAAACAGCAACGACAACTGCAACAACAACAACAAAAATAGCCGGGCGTTATGGTGGGCACCTGCAGTCCCAGCTACTGGGTGGCTGAGGCAAGAGAACCACTTAAGCCCAAGAGATTGAGGTTGCTGTGAGCTGTGACACCATGGCACTCTACCAAGGTGACATGGTGAGGCTGTCTAAAAAAAAAAAAAACTTATAACTTATTGGATAAAAGAATCCATAAGTCCACAAGCAAGTGAACAAACAAGTAAATAAATAAGAAGGAAAGGCCCTTCTTGCAGTCGAAAGCCACATAATAAATATAGAAGGAATGATGAAAATATGAAAATTACCCTTTGGTGGCCACCATCATAATTGATTCAGGCAAGAATCTTCAATAGATGATGCCAAAGCCAGTGGATGAAAATTTGAGTAGTAACAAGAGATTTACAGAGTCTCAAAGTATCTGTCCAGAAAATCATTTATTAATTACAAAGCGAGAAGCAGTGACTTTATAGTTACTGGCAGATACCAGCTTAGCCAAATGATCAAAGTTTACATTGTCTGTAATGGAACTAATTGACAGCATGTGCCTCGGGATGCGAGGTACTGAGAAGGACTCAGCATAACTTCTGTGGGATTCCTGCCAAAAATGTATAATCTGAATCTAATCGTGAGGAACATCAGACAAACTAAAAGCAAAGGAAAATCCATAAAATAACTGGCCTACATGCTTCAAAATATGTCAATATCATGAATACAAAGAAATACTCAGGAATTATTACAAATGAAAGGAAACTTAAAAAAATGATAGCTGAAGGCAACATGTATTTTGGAACTTTATGATTTTTGTTTTGTTTCTTATAAAACACAATATTGGCACAATTGGCAAAATCTTAATCAAGTATGTAGGTCACACTATATATTATTACATCAATGTTCTTTGTGTATTTTTTCGTAAGACAGAGTCTCACGCTGTCCCCCTGGGTAGAGTGCCATGGTGTCATAGCTCTCAGCAACCTCAAACTCATGGGCTCAAGTGATCCTCTTGCCTCAGCCTTCCAAGAGCTGGGACTATAGGTGCCCACTACAATGCCTGGCTATATTTTATTTTATTTACTTATTTTTTTTTTTTTGAGACCGATCCTCAAGCTGTCATCCTGGATAGAGTGCAATGGCATCACAGCTCACAGCAACCTCCAATTCCTGGGCTCAAGCGAGTCTCCTGCCTCCGCCTCCCAAGTAGCTGGGACTACAGGCGCCCGCCACAACGCCTGGCCATTTTTTTTGGGGGTTGCAGCCATCACTGTTGCTTGGCAGGCCCGGGCTGGATTCGAACCTGCCAGCTCAGGTGTACATGGCTGGCACCGTAGCCCGTTGAGCCACAGGCGCCGAGCCGCCTGGCTATATTTTAGAGATGGTATCTCGCTTTTGCTTAGGCTGGTCTTAAATTCCTGAACTCAAGCAATCACCTAGCTCGGCCTCCCAGAATGCTAGGATCACAGGTGCGAGCCATCGCACCTGGCTAGTAATATATATATATATATATATATAAATTTTTTTTTTTTTTTTTTTATGAGACAGAGCCTCAAGCTGTCACCCTGGATAGAGTGCTGTGGCATCACAGCTCACAACAACCTCCAATTCGTGGGCTCAAGCAAGTCACTTGCCTTTGCCTCCCAAGTAGCTGGGACTACAGGTGCCCGCCACAACGCCCGGCCATTTTTTGGTTGCAGCCGTCAGTGTTGTTTGGGGGGCCTGGGCTGGATTCGAACCTGCCAGCTCAGGTGTATGTGGCTGGCACCTTAGCCCGTTGAGCCACAGGTGCTGAGCCTATATATATATATATATATATATATATTTTAAAGACAGTCTCACTTTGTCACCCTTGGTAGAGTGCTGTGGCATTACAGCTCACAGCAACCTCCAGCTCTTGGGCTTAGGCAGTTCTTTTGCCTCTGCCTCCCAAGCACCTGGGACCACAGGCGCCCGCCACAATGCCTGGCTATTTTTTTTTTAACCCGCCACTCTTGGCATATGGGGTCAGCGCCCTACTCACTGGGACACATGTGCCACCCCAAACAGGTTTTTATTTTTGCAGGTTTTTATTTTTTTGACCCAGGGCTGGGTTTCCACCTGCCACCTCCGGTATATGGGGCCAGTGCCCTACTTCTTGAGCCACAGGTGCCACCTAATTTTTTTTTTCAATTATTACTATCTCTTGCTGTTTTATGAGCTGACAGGGCTCAAATGAGCAATTCTTGCTTAGTGTCTCATACAGCAGACAGATGATAACTGAGGCTGAGGTCAGCTAAAGGCTCAATTAGACAAGATGTCCAAGATGGATAAATCACTGCCATGGCAGGTGCCTCAGTGTCCTTTATGTGCCTTTTCTCTCCACGAGGCTGGCCTGGACCACTCATGGTGACTCATGGCTCCAAGAAGCAGAACCTGCCAGTCCTCCTTAAGGCAAAGCCCAGAACCAGCAGAACATCACTTTGCTTCATTCTACTGGTCAAAACACAGGAAGTCCAGATTCAAAAGAGTGGAAGAATAGACTATCTCTTGAAGGTGCTGTGGCATGAGTGTACAGATAGGGAAGGAATTGACCTCTTTGGAAATCAGCTACCACAAATGATAAGTAAATAACATTCATAAAGAATTCTTTTCAAAGAGGTTTGACTGAACCTTATTAAAAGGAAATAATCATGAGGCAAGAGGATCACTTGAGCCCAAGAGTTTGAGGTTGCTGTGAGCTATGATGCCATAGTACTCTACCAAGGGCGACACAGTGAGACTTTGTAAAAAAAAAAGAAAAAAAAAAAAGGAAACAATCACATAAATCTAGATCGTTGACATTTTATAACACACTGGCCTGGATTCAAAAAAAAATCTCAAAGTCATAAAAGACCAAGATTAAAGGATACTAAAGAGCAATAACTAACAAATGTACTGCATGATCCTTGAACTGAATAGAAAAACAGCTATTAATACAAAGAACAGAAGGAGACAATTAAGAAAATTTGAAAGTGATCTGCACACTAGATATTGTTGCATTAATGGTACATTTCCTGGATATGATTGTAATATTATGGCTTTGTAAGAGAATATCCTTTTTCTCACCAGATACAGGCTAAAGTATGGTATTACAGGGTTCAGTATCATAATGTCTGCAACTTACTTTCAAATAGTTCAGGAAAAATTATAAGAATGAAATTCAATATGTGTGTGTATACTTGGAAAGAGAAAAAAGCAAATGTAAAAATAATTGTCAATTTTGGTATAGGGCATTTATTTTGCTATTCAAACATTTTTGTAGTTTCTAAATGTTTTTAAAATAAAAAATTAGAGATTGGCTCAGAGCCGATAGCAAAGTGGTTAGGGCACCAGCCATATACACAGAGGTTGGCGGGTTTGAACTCAACCCAGCCAGCTAAACAATGACAATGTAACAAAAAATAGCCAGCTAAACAATGACAATTGTAACAAAAAATAGCCAACTTTGTGGTGGGCACCTGTAGTCCCAGCTACTTGGAAAGCTGAGGCAAGAGAACCACTTAAGCCCAAGAGTTTGAAGTTGCTGTGAGTTGATGCCACAGTACTCTACCCAGGGTGACAGCTCAAGATTCTGTCTCAAAAAAAAAAAAAACATTTGGAGATAAAAATATAAAATAAGGGCCGGGCATGGTGGCTCATGCCTATAATCCTAGCACTCTGGGAGGCCTAGCACTCTGGGAAGCCAAGGCGTGTGGATTGCTTGAGCACACGAGTTCAAAACCAGCCTGAGAAAAAGCAAGACCCCGTCTCTACAAAAAATTGAAAAACTGAGGCAAGAGGGTCACTTGAGCCCAAGTTGGAAGTTGCTGTGAGCTATTGATGCAGGACAGGTGGTGCCATGACCTGCCACCTTAGCCCTGCCAGTGTTGCAGCGCTGGAGGAACCAGCTTGCTGGAAGGGCCAGACACCTGTGGGAGACACACTAGCACCTTGCTGTCTACTCCCTCTGTACTTGTGGCTGGTCAATTTCATGGCTGGCACCTTGCCATCTACTCATGTGAGGTTCCAGTTCGCACCTGGCTGCTGATTGGACAACTGGCTCGAACTGACAAAGACCCAAGCCCTAAAAGTCAACACCCCCCTGCCACTATATAAATTCCTGAGCAGAAAGCCAGAGAACAGACCTCCAAGAGAGAGCAGGAGAGCTTGTTCCCGTTGTGGGTTCTCTCTGCCAGGAGCTTTGGTTTTTTTGTAAGTTGCAATTTTTCTTTCTGTGAATAAACCCTGTCTTACTACTAATCCTGTGGTCCATGGATTCATTCTTCGAATCCCCAAGACCAAGAACCTGAAACACTGGTATCATATTTGACGAACCAGCCAGGAGAGAAGATGAAGTTCCGGTATCACTATGATGCCAGGGCATTCTACCCAGGGGTATATAGCTTGAGACTCTGTCTCAAATAAATACAAGAATAGCATTTTGTGAAAACATCCCCCCATGTTGTACTTATTCATATGATCTACTCATATATCATAGAACCTTAAAATCTGAGACTCCTTGGCTTGGTGCCTATAGCACAGTGGTTATAGCACCAGCCACATAACACCAAGGGTGGTAGGTTCAAACCTGACCTGAGCCAGTTAAACAAAAAATAGCCAAGCATTGTGGTGGGTGCCTATAGTCCCAGCTACTCTGGAGGCTAAGGCAAGAGGATCACTTGAGCCCAAGAGTTTGAAGTTGCTGTGAGCTATGACACCATGGTGACTAAATTCACCCCAGGGTGACTAAATATAACTCTGTCTTAAAAAAAAAAAAAAAGTCTTTTCTTAATTGCACATGTAAGCATTAAGCATAGTCATGCTAGCAAGACCTGTGACTGACCTGACACCAATAAAGATCAATTATTTTCATATCACGTGACATTTGCTGCATGTATCTTGAAATATTTGTGCTTATTGCCACTTTAAAACTAGACTCCTATTACATCTTGTTAATAAAGTAAATGAAATAGCACATATAGGTTTGACGCTTGTAGCACAGTGGTTACAACGCCAGCCACATACACCAAGGGTGGTGGGTTCGAACCTGGCCCGGGCCAGCTAAACAACCGCAACAAAAAAAAAATGGCTGGACGTTGTGGCAGGCACCTGTGGCTCCTAACTACTTGGAAGGCTGAGGCAGGTGAATTGCTTAAGCCCAAGAGGAGTTTGAGGTTGCTGTGAGCTGTGATGCCACCGTACTCTACCTAGGGCGACAGCTTGAGACTCTGTCTCAAAAAGAAAAAAAAAAAAGGAAAAGAAAAGAAAAAGAAATAGCACATATAGTACTAAATATATATTTGTAATAGTTAATATTTTATAGCTTTTTTTTATATAATTGGTTTCTTTTATTTTTCTTTCTTTCTTTTTCTTTTTTTTTTTTGAGACACTAGCTCACTTTATCACCCTCAGTAGAGGGCTGTGGCCTCATAGCTCACAGCTACCTCAAACTCTTAGAGTCAAGTGATCCTCTTGTCCTCTTGAGACTCAGCCTCTAAGTAGCTGGGACTACAGGTGCCTGTCACAATGTCTGGCTATTTTTTTTTTTTTTTTAGACAGGGTTTCATTCTTGCTCAGGCTGGTCTAGAACGCCTGAGCTCAAGAAATCCACCTGCCTTGGCCTTCCAGAGTGCTAGGATTACAGGAGTGAGCCACCTTGCCAGGCAATTGGTTTCCTCTGTATTTCTAACTATGTTGTTTTATGCATTTGAAAACATTATTCTGAGAGGCTAGACTGCCAAAGAGCCTCTAGGTCAAAAAAAATGTTTAGAATCCTTGGAATGAATGATCTCTGCTTTGTGAAGTCCACATTAATGTACACACAAGTTATCTATTAGTCTGTCTGGGAGAATGGCTTATAACTTAGATAATTATCTCTGTGACAAAACTGCATCAGCATTTTTATTTTTTTTTTGAGACAGAGTCTTAAGCTGTCACCCTGGGTAGAGTGCTGTAGTGTCACAGCTCACAACAACCTCCAACTCTCGGGCTCAAGCGATCCTCTTGCCTCAGTTTTTCTATTTTTATTAGAGACAGGGTTTTGCTTTTGCTCAAACTGGTTTCAAACTCCTGAGCTCAAGCAATCCACCCATCTCGGCTTCCCAGAATGCTAGGATTATAGGGGCGCACTATTGTGCCTGGCCTGCATCAGCATTTTGATCATTTCATATTTGACTTGAAGTGTAAGCCTTTAAGGTCAACTTTTCATTTTTTTTTCTTTTGAGACAGAGTCTCATTTTGTCACCCTCAGTAGAGTGCTGTGGCATCTTAGCTCACAGCAATCTCAAATTCTTAGGTTCGAGAGCCCCTCTCTTGCCTCAGCCTCCCAAGTAGCTGGGACTACAGGCACCTGCCATGATGTCTGGCTATTTTTTAGAGATAGAGTCTCAAGTGGTCTTCTCAAAGTGGTCTCGAACTCGTGAGCTCAGGCAATCCACCCATCTTTGCCTCCCAAGTGCTGTGATCACAGACGTGAGCCAGTGAGCCCAGCCTAAAGTCAACTTTTCAAACAAATATTTCTATTACAATTATTCCCTAATGCATTTACAGTAAAATATAGAAAAAATAGCACCAGAAGAACCAAGTGTATGTGCCTGTAGTCCCACCCAGCTGCTCAAGAGGCTGAGTCAGGAGGATTCCTTGAGCCCAGAAGCTGGAGTAGTCAATAGCCACTGTACCTCAACCTGGGCAACACAGCAAGACCCTGTGTCTAAAAAAACACCCAAAACACCAGAAATCGAACCAGAAAACCCACATCTTACTTTCATTGCTGCGTTCTGATTCTGAGAGCATCATTTAATGTCGCCTGAATCTCATCTAGAAACACATTTAGATGATCTTTAAAATCTACAAGCTCGGCTCGGCGCCTGTGGCTCAGCGGGCTAAGGCGCCAGCCACATACACCTGAGCTGGCGGGTTCAAATCCAGGCCGGGCCGGCCAAACAACAATGACGGCTGCAACCAAAAAATGGCCGGGCGTTGTGGCGGGCGCCTGTAGTCCCAGCTACTTGGGAGGCGGAGGCAGGAGACTCGCTTGAGCCCAGGAATTGGAGGTTGCTGTGAGCTGCGATACCACGGCACTCTATCCAGGGTGACAGCTTGAGGTTCTGTCCCCCCAAAAAATAAAAAATAAAAAAATAAAATAAAATCTACAAGCTCCTTTTCCAGTTGTAAAATTCTACACTTCTGAAATTTTCTGGCTTTCTACTGATTATGTTCTTTGGGATTCAGTTGTAAGTATTCTATCTTTAATGGATTCGTTCATCTATCAGATAGTGAGGTGGGAATAACTAAGCAGTTAAGCCAGGGGATTCTGGGAATATATTCCACTGAGTCATATTTAAGCTGGGTTTGGAAGTCTGAGGAGGAGTCTATTAAATGGGCAAAGGATAAGAGTGTTCCAGGTGGAGAGGATACTGCCTAGAAATACTCATCGTGTGCAGGGCCCACAGCGTACTGAGAGGCTTGACAACATGTTCAGAGACACAGAATATGGCTTCCTCAATTCACAAGAAATCAGGAAGGTATCTGAAAAGGGGAAGTAATATGATGAAGTTTTTGTTTTGGAAAAAGAGTCCTGAGAGCAGTGTGAGGCAGGCAGGAGACGGAAATCAGAGTGATCAGTTAGGAAAGGGATACTGCCAAAAAAAAAAAAAAAAAAAAAAAAACCCACAAAACTCTGAGAGGCTGAGGCAGGTGGATTGCTTGAGCTCATGAGTTTGAGACCCCATAAGAGTAAGACCCTGTCTCTACTAAAAATAGAAAAACTAACCGAGTGTTGTGGTGAGCACCTGTAGCCACTCTAACCAGGGTGACAGAGTGAGACTCTGTCAAGGAATGAAGGAGTGAAGGAAGGGAAAAGAAAGAAGGTGGAGAAAGAAAGAAAAGAAACTAAAAAGAAGGTGGAGCCTGTGGCTCAGTCAGTAAGGTGCGACGGCCCCATATACCAAGGGTGGCAGGTTCAAATCCAGCCCCGAACTGCAACAAAAAAATAGCCAGACGTTGTGGCAGGTGCCTGTGGTCCCAGCTCCTTGGGAGGCTGAGGAAAGAGAATCACTTAAGCCCAGGAGCTGGAGGTTCCTGTGAGCTGTGAGGCCACGGCACTCTACCCAGGGTGACAGCTTGAGCCTCTGTCTCAAAAAACAAAAAATAGTCTGTGAAGCCACATCTTTTATGAACTGATGGAAATTATAAATAGTAATTTTCCTATTATTTGTTAAAATTAGAAGTTGTTAATACTGTTGGTATTTTACTGGCTCAAGAAATCTGTAGATCTCAGAATTACTGACTTAAAGCTCCTGAAACCACTCCAGATTCTAATATTCCAGAAAGTTCTCAGTCTGATTGTTAAAGTCTCTGAGAATAGCAGGCAAATCCGCATTCCACACTGTCAGGAACATGATTAATGATCTATTTGGATTAGTCAACAGCATCAATGTTCCCATGTTTTTGCAACACAGTTACTTAAATTTCTTAGCTTTGGTCATGCTTTTGAGTTACAACGCTTTCTCCAATACTGGTGTTTGCTTTCTTGTAGGAAAAAAAAATGCCTAAGCAGTTGAATAACACCTTAGATTTCTCATTTTTTCACCAACATGCAGTGTCTTAGATTTTATTCAACTTTTTTTTTTTGAGACAGAATCTCACTTTATCTCCCTTGGTAGAGTGCTATGGCTTCACAGCTCACAGCAACCTACAACTCCTGGGCTTAGGCGATTCTCTTCTCTCAGTCTCCTGAGTAACTGGGACTACAGTCACCCGCCAGAACACTCGGCTATTTTTTTGTTGCAGTTCAGCTGGGGCCGGGTTTGAACCCGCCACCCTCAGTATACGGGGCCGGCACCGTACTCACTGAGCCACAGGTGCCACTTTTTTTTTTTTTTTTTGCGACAGAGCCTCAAGCTATCACCCTGGGTACAGTGCCATGACATCACAGCTCACAGCAACCTCAAACTCCTGGGCTCAAGCGATTCTCCTGCCTCCTCCTCCCAAGTAGCTGGGACTACAGGCGCCCGCCACAATGCCTGGCTATTTTTTTGTTGCAGCCATCATTGTTGTTTGGCAGGCCAGGGCTAGATCCAAACCCACCAGCTCAGGTGTATGTGGCTGGCGCCTTAGCTGCTTGAGCCACAGGCGCCGAGCCTCAAATTTTATTATTATGGATTTTTTTGAGAAAGAGTCTCACTTTGTCGCCCACAACTCACAGCAACCTCAAACTCGTGGGCTTAAGCGATTCTCTTGCCATAGCCTCCCAAGTAGCTGGAACTACAGATGCCCACCACAACACCCGGCTATTTTATTGGTGCTATTGTCATTGTTGTTTAGCTGGCCGGGGCAGGGTTCAAACCTGCCCTGCCCCAGCTGTATGTAGCCAGCGCCCTAACCACTGAGCTACAGGCACTGAACCTTTATTCAACTTTTAAAGGGAAAGATATTTGTGACTTCCTGTATTTTCCACAGCTGAATAACCTTAGTATGGAAATGTGCTCATGTTACACACCACAGCCTTCAATAGAAAGTTTCAGAGAACTTGAGCTTTTTAATCAGATGATCCTGATCCCTGCTCAGAAAATCAAATTCCACTGGGAATCTGCTATGCAGAGCAGGCTTTGTTCTATTACAATATTCATTTTCTTTTATTTCTAACCAATAGAACACTTTTCAAAAACCTCTGAGTAGGGAGCGGCATTACAAATGAACTGTTAAGAGATTTTAAAATACCAGATAGATCTGTTTTAGAAACTGCTATCAATTGGAGAGTAGTTTACATGTAAACTGTGCTAAATTCTTTAAAGTTTAGCCAACTATGAATATGCCTTATTGATGCAATAATGTCTGTCACTTCAGTAACCTAATAGTCTAGCACACATTTAGCAGGCTATGGCAATCTATGTAACCTATGACTGTTACTGGACAAGAAAAGTCTGGCCGCCTGTTACTGTCAGCCAATATGCAGAGATGGGGATAGGTCCACTACACTTTTTCAGAAGGCTGCAGACTCCAGCAAACAGTGAGAGTAGCTTCTCCAAGACTGTTCTGTTCTCCCATTTCCAATACCACAGTTTTTTTGTTTGTTTGTTTGAGACAGAGCCTCAAGCTGTTGCCCTGGGTAGAGTGCTGTGGCATCATAGCTCACAGCAACCTCCAACTCCTGGGCTCAAGTGACTCTCCTGACTCTGCCTCCCAAGTAGTTGGGACTACAGGCACCCACCACAATGCCTGGCCATTTTTTGGTTGCAGCTGTCATTGTTGCTTGGGGGGCCCGGGCTGGATTCAAACCTGCCAGCTCAGGTGTATGTGGCTGGCACCTTAGCCGCTTGAGCCACAGGCACCGAGACAGCCAATACCACAGTTTTATACATAAAAGTTTCAAAGCAAAGACATTACCCCTTATTCTAAACAATAATCATAACCCAGCGACCTATTACAACATTTCCAATTCAAAAGTTAATCTCCTAAATCAATCCTCCTAAACTACTCAAGATAGGCATCTTTAGGGTGGGAGCTAAATTTATAAAACAATAAGAATGGAAAAAATGAGGTAAAGGTCACCTAGGACCACTGAAAAATTATTATCACATGCTCTTATGGTTTCATTTAACCAGATTAAGGTGCTTTGGTATGGAATTACACAGGCCTAGTTAAGTCTATCTAGATTATAATTCTAAACAAAGGATAATTTAAAAATATTTAAAATCTGGCTCGGTACCTATAGTTCAAGTGGCTAAGGTGCCAGCCTCATACACCAGAGCTGGTGGGTTCTAATCCACCCTGGGCCTGCCAAACAACGACAACTGCAACCAAGTGATTCTTCTGTCTCAGCTTCCTGAGTAGCTGTGACTACAGGTGCCCACCACAACGCCTGGCTATTTTTATTTTATTTATTTATTTATTTATTTATTTATTTATTTTGAGACAGAGCCTCAAGTTGTCACCCTGGGTAGAGTGCCGTGGCATCACAGCTCAAAGCGACCTCAAACTCTTGGGCTTAAACGATTTTCTTGCCTCAGCATCCCAAGTAGCTGGTACTATAGGCACCTGCCACAACGCCCAGCTATTTTTTTGTTGCAGTTATCATTGTTGTTTAGCAGGCCCAGGCGAGGTTCGAACCCGCCAGCCTCAGTGTATGTGGCTGATGCAGTAACCACTGTGCTACAGGCTCCAAGCCTGATTGAGGAGATTAATTTTGAATTGGAATGTTGTTATATGGATCATGGGTTATGTCGATTATTGTTTATTATGGCTCATGGTGATACAGGACGCCCCAGCCAGCTCGGCAGAGCTGAGGGTAGGACCTGCCACCTCCGCCCTGGTGGTGTTGGTGTAACTACAGAGTTACCCCTAGATTTAACTACAGAGGACCCATCCACGCTAAATGTAACTATAGAGTCCACGCTAGATGTGACAGAGGGCCCATGCATGCTAAATGTAAATACAGAGTCCCTGCTAGATGTAACAGAGGACTCATGTAAACATATACACAACACACAACACACACACCCCTGGACAAAGAGCCCAGCTAGAGAGAGAGCTTTTTTCCCCCAACTTGGTTTATTTCTCTCAGCTAGGAGCTTTGGTGTTTTTGTATTCTTTTCTTTTTTTATTTTTATTTTTTATTTTTTTTATTTTATTTTTTAAAATACATGTATTTTATTATATATTCTTTTCTATAAATAGATCCTGTCTTATCACTGATCTGCGGTCCATGGATTCTGGACCTACTGAAGATGAAATTTGGGTATCAATTTGGGTTATCAATTGGGTAAGCAATTATTGTTGTTTAAGATGCTAATTACTGTTGTTTAAGATAAGGGTTAGTACAGTTCTTGCTTTTAACTTTTCTATATAAAACTGTGATTTGGGGACTGGGAGCCGTGGCTCACACCGGTAATTCCAGCACTTGGGAGGCCGAGGCAGGTAGATTGCCTGAGCTCACAGGTTTGAGACCAGCCTGAGCCAGAGGGAGACCCCAGCTCTAAAAAAAAAAAAAAAGCCGGGCTTTGTGGCTGGCGCCTGTAGTCCCAGCTACTCAGTAGGCTGAGACAAGAGAAATGCTTGAGTCCAAGAGTTTGAGGTTGCTACGTGCTGTGACGCCATCACACTCCACCAAGGGCGACAAAGTGAGACTCTGTCTCAATAAAAACAAAACAAAACAGGCTTGGCCTGTACCTCAAGCAGCTAAGGTGCCACCCACATACATCAGAGCTGGTGGGTTCGAATCCAACCTGGGCCCACCAAACAACAATAACAACTACAACCAAAAAATAGCCAGAGGTTGTGGCGGGTGCCTGTAGTCCCAGCTACTTGGGAGGCTGAGGCAGGACTTGAGCCCAGAAGTTGGAGGTTGCTGTGAGCTGTGATGCCACTGCACTCTACCCAGGGCAACAGCTTGAGGCTCTGTCTTAAAAAAAAATAAAAAAAACTGATTTTGGAAATGGAAGAACAGAACTGTCTTGGAGAGACTACTCTCACTGTTTTGCAGAATTACTGACCTTCTAACAAATGGTTTGGTGGAAGTATCCCCATCTCTACATATTGGCTGACACTGACAGGCATCCGCACCTTCTTTGTTTAGTAGCATTGTTACCATTTTGATTTTACAAAAAGCACTTTCTGTTTTGCTTGTAGTTTCTGGTCTCCATCTGACACACTGAGTGCTTTCTATGATGTATGTAACAAGATAAAGTTGGCCACAGACTAAAGAAGCAGGCGGCAAGAATATGACCCCCTAACAGTCCTAATATTTGCTTACTACATTCGGAGCTGTGTTACTAGGTGCCATCCACCAAATATAACCTACTCTACCCACCTCCTGACCCCCTTTGGGTTGAGTAGGCCCACATGACTAGTTGTGGCCATTGTGTGATAAGTATAACTTTCAAGCTAGAGCAATTTGTTGCTGATGTGTGGCTTTCCAGAGCAATTTTTTCCGCTAGCATGGCAACTGGCAAAGTTTGACATGGGAGCTGATCCACAGATTAAAATTTTTTATTGTTGTTGTCAATTTGTTTTTGAGACAGGGTGTCACTCTGTTGCCTGGGCTAGTATACTTTGGTATCACAACTCACAGAAAACTCAAACTCCCTGCGTTTGAGCAATTCTCTTGCCTCTTCCTCCCCAGTAGCTGGAACTACAGGCACCTGGCACAATGACTGGCTAGTCTTGAACTCCTGAACTCAGACAATCCACCCACCTCAGCCTTCCACATAGCTAGGATTATAGCCTCCCAAGTGCTTGTTTACTCCACCTACTGATTAAGTTTCTAAGTAACTATTGTAGGCAGAGCTGCCAGATAACCTGGACAGATAGTATGAGTGGGAAATACATCTTTATTGGTTGGGTTTGTTACAATGTATCCTAGCCTATCCTGAGCCGAGATATTCTAAAGAAGGAAAGTAACTAACCCAAGATATTTCTTCTAAAGAAGACACTAGATGGTGCCCTCCTTTTATAGCTCATCACTTTTTAAGTGCAAGAAGTAAAGACAATTGGGAAAATACAGGAGCAAAATGTAAAGTAATATCCATAGTTCTATTCTGTAGGTATTGCTAACATTTAATGTATTTCCTTTTTAAAAATATAGGTAATTCATACTTACTATACAAATATTTTTTAAAATAAGCAAAATGAAGGAAAAAACAAACTTCCCTATAATTCCACCACTCAAAGATAACCAGCTAAAAGGAAGACTATCCTTTTGGACTTATATTTATATGCTGTATACACACATTCTTATTTCTTCCTATTCTTATAAGGGATTTTTTTTCTTTTTTTGAGACAGAGTCTCAAACTGTGGCCCTGGGTAGAGTGCTGTGGCATCACAGTTCACAGCAACCTCCAACTCCTGGACTTAAGCAATTCTCTTGCCTCAGCCTCCCAAGTAGCTGGGATTACAGGCGTCCACCACAATGCCCGGCTATTTTTTGGTTGCAGTTGTCATTGTTGCTTAGCAGACCCGGGCCGGGTTCAAACCTGCTACCCTAGGTGTATGTGGCTGGCACCCTTGCCGACTGAGCTATGGGCACCACCCTCATAAGGGACTTTTAATGCGTCTACCCTTTAAAACTTACGTTTTCACTTAATATATTGTGACCATGTTGTCATGTTAATAAACATATTTCCACATTTTATTAGCTGCTCATTTTTCTATGTATCATTTACCATAATTGATTTCTACTAATCCCTTATGAGAAGGGACACTAAGAAAGGGGCTTGAAGAGGGGCAGGAGGAAAACCTGGCCTGCTGAAACAGGAAGTTTTGAGGGCCCATAAGAATGTGGGTGTGGGGTAACCTAGGTAACCGATGACCAACAAAAAGAGAATTAATGACCAATAGAAAAGGGCAATACTGCCTGGAGGCACAGAGAAGCCAATGAAAGACTTGCAACCAACTTCAAAAAGAGAAGTATTTATGCTTTTGCAGACCTTTGCCTCTCCATCTCTCTCACCTTTTCTCTTCCATGAGAGGAATCCACTTCCAACTCTCTTAGGAAGTGCTCTAAACTTTCTCTTTGTTCTTCCTAAATCAAATCGCTCTTTATTACCCTGAAATGTGTGCAAGTTACTTTTACTCTCTATCCACATTGCCTGTGCCACTCCAGTTTTATTTTCAGTTTCCACTCACTTTTGTTTTCGATTACCACCATGCCTTGGTCGACCTTTCTAGCTCAGTCAAGTAATAGAACCAGGTCAACTGGGTTTGGGGAATTGGAACCCCCACCCCCAACTCCTTATATTTGAGTTGTTGGGTACATGAGTTGTTTCTACTTTTTTACTAAAAAAAATAACATAAATAAGGTTGTTTCTATCTTTTTTTTTTTTTTTTTTTGAGACAGAGTCTCACTTTGTTGTCTTTGGTAAAGTGCTGTGGCCTCACAGCTCACAGCAACCTCAAACTCTTGGGCTCAGGCAATCCTCTTGCCTCAGCCTCCCAAGTAGCTGGGACTACAGGTGCCTGACACAATGCCCAGCTATTTTTAGAGATGGGGTTTCGCTCTTGTTCAGGCTGGTCTCCAACTCTTGAGCTCAGGCAATCCACCACTTTGGCCTCCCAGAGTGCTAGGATTACAGGCATGAGTCACTACACCTGGCCCTTTTTCTACTTTTTTTTTGCTTAGTGATTAATCTACTTGTAGCCAATTATTTCCCTAAGATCAACTACTAGAAGAAGAATTTCTGGGTAAACATTTTTAAATTACACCAATTTATAAAATTTTGCTTGATTTCATTTCTTATGGTATTATAATCATGTAGTATATATACACGATTTTTTTTTTTTTTTTTGGTAGAGACAGTCTCTCACTTTATCGCCCTTGGTAGAGTGCCGTGGCGTCACACAGCTCACAGCAACCTCCAACTTCTGGGCTTAGGCGATTCTCTTGGCTCAGCCTTCCGAGTAGCTGGGACTACAGGCGCCCGCCACAACGCCCGGCTATTTTTCTGTTTTGCAGTTTGGCCGAGGCCGGGTTTGAACACACCACCTTTGGTATATGGGGCCGGTGCCCTACTCGATGAGCCACAGGCACCGCCCTTGTTTTTTTTTTTTTTTTTTTTTTTTTGAGACAGTCTCAGGCTGTTGCCCTGGGTAGAGTGCCATGGCGTCACAGCTCACAGCAACCTCAAACTCTTGGGCTTAAGCAATTCTCTTGCCTCAGCCTCCCAAGTAGCTGGGACTACAGGTGTCTGCCACAACACATGGCTATTTTTC
>CAUYRH010003289.1:0-65080 GCA_963574655.1 Perodicticus potto
ACCACTTGCCAGGTCTCCACTGCTTTTGCCTTCCTCAGGGGGTCCAGAAGTCTCACGCTATCTCCCTGTGTCCCCAAAGGGATGTTTCTGGGCAGATCTCGCCAGCCAGAGATGCCTGAAGTCTTCTTTCTCCAGTCTCACTGTGCCCAGTTGCAAAGAAGCTGTTACTTGGCCGCCATCTTAAAGCCACTCCCTCTTTGACAAACTTCTTAACCAACCACAGGTGAGGGCACCGCAGCCTGGTCGGTGTGAGATATTAGCATCCATTAAAGTCTTACCTTTCTGGCAGGGTTTTTTAAGCCTTTATTTTAATGTGTATTTCCCTTATTATTTGACAAGTTGAATCCTACTTCTAAATAAGGTTATCCCTTATTTTATTGCTATTTTAAATGATTGTTTTATATTATAATATTAACTATTGCCTTTATATATTTTCTAAATCCTTTGATCAGTCTTCCCAGAGGTAACAAGACCTCAGCTAAGCCAAGAAGGAAAATAGTGGACACTCAGATGGATGCAGTAGGCTCGTAAAGTGTGGGGGCTGTGTCTACGAGGGCCCTAGGGAATTTCAAGTGGTTCAGCATGAAGGGAATATGTTTAATGGGAGCATCAAAAGCCAGGGAGCCTCCATGTCCATTCGTGAAGACGGTGGCTTTCTCTGTTGATCACAGCTCTGTTCTCTGCACATAGAGCAGAAATGGGCAGGTGATAGATGCTCTAGCCCTGCTTGCTGGATGAGTAGAGTTACTGGTCACTGCTTAGAGTGGACACCTGGAAGCCTTTGCCTGATTTTCTTGCCATAGGAAAACACTAGGCCACTGTTGGGGAAAGGCAATGTCCCTGGAGTCACTCTCAGCCAATGGCAGAGGAGTCAGTAGGTAAATTTCCTGATTCCTAAGGGATGAGTTGTTATGAGACATATCTTGCACTGACTCTTGGGCTCTGCAGTGGGATCGGCCTTTAGTTTCCCATGGTGATAACTACCTGGATGATTCACTCTTTATAGGTTCCTGCCCTGGCCTGTCTCACTTCCTCACTCCCCAGTCAGATCACATCCCCCAAATGTATTTGCACGTAAGTCCTTTTCTGAGGCCCTGACTGGAGTAGAGGAGTCAAACCAAGATAAAAGGCCAGCAGGAGCCAGGCCAGCAAGCAGATGAAGAAGATTGGAGCTTGTCCTGAGGTAAACAGAGGTGGAGGATAAGCAAGCAGTAGAATGATCTGACCAGAATTACATCTCTATAAGCTTTTTCTGGAAGCTGCACAGAGAATACAAATGTATATCTGAGAAAGGTGACTTTAAGGAAGGCTGAGGAACCAGAAGGCAGTTGTGATGATTCCTGTGAAACAGTAGACCAAGTGACTGTAAGTGTGGTGGTGGAGATACAACAGCCTGGGTAGATTTACAACATATTCGGGAGGAGGATTCGGCAGGTGGTGAATGAGGGAGAGCCAAGAAAAGGAGATGTGTTTGGGATTTCTGAGCTGTCCAGTTGAGGGGATACTGTGGACACAGCCCAGGAAGAGGCTGAGGAGGGAGGAGAATAAGATCACTCCACTGTACTAGTCTAAGCTGCCTGGGGTGTATAGGAGTAAAGGTTTTTGTCAGGAAGCTTAATATCATCCATATTTTTGAGAGAGACACCCCATATCCAGGCATCAATCTTTTCCCTTCCTCTAACGACTCTGCCACAAAAGATTGACTAACTCACTGAGAGTCATTTATTTCAAATTCCGTGCTGGTCAGGAAAGCAAGGGGAATTCCATCTATAAAGAAGTAGTCAAAGGATCCATGGAGTCAGAAATAACTTTGGACGCTTTCTGCCATTCTATAAACCCTCTCTTTGTCTGTGTAACTGGTATGTATTGTAAATTGATAATGTTTCTGGAACCATTAGGAAATGAGTTATTCTTTGCTCCCCTCAAAATGGATTTTTTCCAGATAATAGGAGTTTAGCTGATGGCTGTAATACAGAAGCAGTCAATCCCTGTACACAGTAAATACAAGGATGGAGACTAACTTTGATAATAACTAGGGGAAAAGGTCTGCAAATCTAGTTTGAAGATTAAGTGTAGGCAAATGGGTACTTATGCTTTGAAGTTAGAAATCACTGTCAAGATTAAACACATGTTCTTTAGACTTGGGGAACTGAATAAACAAGACATCCAGCAAAGATGAATTAAGAATTCACACACACAAGCAACCCCACATACACACGATACACAAACACACACACATATTCAATAGAAAACATCCATCATATGTTATAAATGCTCCAAATATTTGAAAAGCCATTTTTCTAATTGTAGATAATTCAGTGATTCCTCTAGATAGCAGTTGTTAAATTTTACTGTTACTACAGTGATAACTCTACAGTAAGCCAAGGGCAATTGGACACTTTTATGTCTTGGAGAATTTTTTCTGTCATTTTCTTTACTACTAGGTAGTTTATGAAAACTGCTTTTACTTTTTGTTAGCTTCTTTTAATTTCTACTTATAATTTCCTATGGTATTAAAAATATATAAATACAATATTTTACATGAAAAATAGTACAAACAGACTTTGATAGGAATGGATTTTGTAATAATTACTTGATTACCTAGGCCAGCAGTTCTCAACCTGTGGGTTGTGACCCACAGGAACTGTATTAAAGGGCTGCGGTATCAGGAAGTTTGAGAACCACTGACCTAGGCATTTATCAGTACATGTAAGTCCATTGCTGTGTTATGTAATTCGGGGTCTTTGTTGACTTGGCTTCCAAATTAGAGCTTTACTAACTCCATGTCAATTTGGGTACACCTACGTGGCCTGTGGCTTTTCTATATAAAACATATCTTAACTATAAAAGTTAGTATTTTAAAGAATCAACTGAGTTACAAATTTGTCTTAAATAGAAGGGGATTACAGTGGTTTTCTTTCTTCCTGCATCAATTCTCTGATCTCTGGAAATAACTTCATCAGAAATCAGATGACTTTCCAGTTTATTAAAAGTATACAATCACATGTTTTCTAGAGTAATAAACCCGAGGCCGCAAAAGACTTTGTAAACTTTTGTGAAATTATGGGTCTCTCTCTCTCTTAGCTCTACTTGGAAATCTTAAAAATATTGCTAGGTAATCTTTGGCAAAATAGTCACTTTGAATTTAGCTTTATATTTAAAATATATTAAATGTGTAATCTGAGTCAAAATCCTGTTCTTTTCTTCAGAGATGCAAGCATTATTTATTTGTTTATTCATTCATCCATATTCTTACCTATTTAACCACTGCTTCATTTCAGACTGAATTCAAAAAGACATAGTATTAATTACTTAAAATAATTTCCCTCTTGTCTAAAAGATTTTCTGTTATCACTTAAAGTAATGAGAAGTATAATCCCTTTGCAATATTCAATCATATTATCCACAGTTCTAAAGTAAGGTCTCCTATGCTTCTTTAAAAAATCACATTACCCAATTTCTCTCCTTGTTTCTTACATAAACATTTATTTCTTATTGCTGTGGAATCCGTGAACAATAAAAACTGGACCCATATTCAGTGGAATTATATATATTATTATTCACCCCCTTTCTCAAAACCCAAGAAATCCAAATACACCTTTGATCCTGGTTACTGTGTTACTTCCTGCTCGTGGTTACCGTTTTGCCTACATTTTCTTCCTTTCTTTAGAAACTGTGTGACTGTAACATGGTGACACTTGCTAACAGGTCAGCTCTGCCTTCCTGCTCAGTTCCCATCCAGAGCGCTGACACCCCTGACAGTCTCCTCTCCTTCCTCCTCAGCTTTCCCCAGCTCCAGTGTCCTCCCTTCGGCTCCCAGAGATGTGGTCCCCGTCTTGGTTTCCAGTCGATTCATCCGTCTCAGCTGGCGCCCACCTGCAGAAGCAAAAGGGAACATTCAAACGTTCACGGTCTTTTTCTCTAGAGAAGGTGACAACAGGTAGGTCATGCTGCCAATGAAATTCAGCCTAATGGGCCATCTCTTTAAATGTACACCATGCGGTAATAGCAAGAGCAGATGCTGAGTAAGAACTTTGGAGATGGTGTGAAACCTCACCTCTCTGTCCTTTACCCATTCATGAATGGAGATGAGTGGCTTTTATAGCAGGATTGTTTACGGAGTCGAATGAAATAATTTATCAAAACTTATTGAAAAAAGACAAGAATGTGAATATATAATATCTAGGTTTCATTTCTTTGGTTTCCAAACAGAACAGAATTGGGCTGCTTATCGATAGAACAGGATATGAAAGGACCACTGTGGTTAGTTTGTAATCTCCACTCTGTCACTGATGTCATGTGATCCCCCAAACAACATGACTTCTCTGAGGCTAATTTTACTCTTTAATGTGGAGAAAATAGTAATACTTATTTGCAAAATTTGGGGGAAGATTAAACAAAGGTCATGGCAAAGTGTCTAGTATTTAGTAGAAGTTGTCAATGTGAACATTGTTATTGACTAGGCAACAATGAGTTGTGTGTTTCTGGTTTCAAGATCATAGTCTTCTAGTGTTTTTTTCCCCAAATATTTTTCCCTTAAATTTTTTTACTATTTTAAGACTTGAAATTTGATTCATAAATCTGAGGTAGATTCTGTATAAGTTTCGTGTAGGGAGAAGCAAGCATGCTTGTGCTAGGATTCTGGTCTGTCAAACCGGTAAATGTTTCAGGTGGTCACCTTTGGGAACTTCTCAGGATCCAAAAGGAATATAAATAGGACTTGCCAAAGTGGTAGTTAGTTCAAAATGGTGCAGTACAATGATCAGGTGGTACAACACATCTCCTCAATGCCGGGTCTCAAAATGCTTTTCTTTCTAGTTGGCAGTATCAATTAAAGTATAACCTTTTAAAGTTTTATTATGTTTTACAATTTGGCCTTACTTTAAAATGAAGAGAAAGCAATAGAGACACACAGACGTGTTCACTAAGACCATTCATTACCACGAAGAGGCAGCCATTTGTTTTAGTCTCTTCTCTGCAAGTATTTAACTCTGTGAACTTACAATGTCTTGAATCACTGTGTGTGCAGTTGTGAATCTTGAAGGTAATCATTCATACCCAGTCATCTTCATGTTTTTACATGGATTTTCTGGAGGCACCTTAAATTCGACCTGCCCAAGACCAGACTTGCTGTCTCCTCCTTGGTTTATGGAGGTGTTATGTTAGCACCTTCCATTTGGTTGGCCAAGCAAAAAATACAAGTCACATTTTTCCTCCTGCCTGCCTCCTAACACTGCCATTCTTCATCAGGTCTTGTCTTGACTACCTTGGCCACAGCTCAGCCATGTCACTTTATTACTTCCATCATCAATTCTCTGATCTCTGGAAATAACTTCTCCCCTTCTAATTCATCCTCCTCACTGTCAGCAGTCATCTTTCTGAAATACAGTTTGGATCACTCATTCCACTGCTCAAAAATTAAATGTTCCTAAGTTCAAATATAACAGCATTTCTACATAGAGGAATGTACATAAAAACTTCCAAACTCCATTTTATGGAAATATAGCTCTAATCTGTACATAGGAAAGGTGGTTTCTATAACTTATAATAGCTAAAAATATCTCATTTAAGTTAAAATAGCTGGATTTAAAATGGTCTGTTTATCGGATGTGTAACTTTTGTGTATTTAATTATGTATAAAACAGGAATTATATCTCTCTGCCAGAACGAATAAAATGAAGATAAATTCTACTTTTCAGGATTGTCATGAGAACTAAAAGAGGGAATTCGAGTAAAGTATTCAGGGCAATCACAGCACACAGGCCGAATGGAGGAGCTCAGGATAGTGAGAACTCAGAGACAATGGGAAGAAGAGGAAGAAAATAAGGCCCAAAGGGTAGGATGGAAGAAGAGGAGGAGAAAGGGGAGGAGGGGAGGTAGGAAAAGGGGAAAAGGGGAGGAGAAAGGGGAGGATGAGGAGGAGAGGTGGGTAGTGGGGAAGAGGGGAAGAGAAAGAGGAGGAGGAAGAGAGGTTGAAGTTGCCATATTTGAGCAAAACAATTGTTTTTATAACTGCTCACACATGCCTGCTTATAATACTAGTTTTTTTCTTTTCCTTTTCCGTTGAAATCTTTCTTACCTTTCAACCCATGCTGGATCCTCTACGACCCTTTGGTTACTCACTCCAATGGCTGTAACATGGACCTTGGCAACACCAATGACACTCTATTATCTCACCAACCTCTCTATTATCTCAATTTTACAAATGATGTTCTTGCCTCACTCTCCATAGTCTTGTCTCCCTGTCTTCCAACTAGGATTCTGATTATAACAAACCTTTGATTCCAAGGGGACCTACCACTCGTTAATCCTGTGGGTGTTTTGTTGCTCTCTTCCATCCTTCCTGTTTTCCTTCACTCATTCAGCAACTAAAAGCCCATGGCCAGTTACTGAGAGCACATAGATCACTGTTTGCTTGGTTCTTCCATTTCACATCACATGCTTGCCAGAATCCACCTCCAGCCCATGTAACCTTATACCTATTCCTCACCTGTACTCTTGTAGCTGCACCTAGCTGGAGGAAAAGGTACAAGGAGGTCGACTCTGTTCACTTTAGAGTCACAGCTTCTAATCCCAATTTGCCCACCAATGCCGCCGGCAATTACATTGCATTTATCAATCAGCCCTTCTCACACATGCCCCTAATGATATTTCATGTCTTTTCCTCTCCTCTAAGATCTCCAATACCCCTCAACCCTGCCTTTCCTCAATTTTAGCTGTCCTTGCTTCTAATTTCCTGGAAAATCAGAAGGGAAATTCTACACGCTTTTGTATCTGACTTATGTACCCAAGAGTGTCTTTAGGCATATAATCTTTCTTCAAATTTCTGTAAAAGAACTGTGCACTCTTACCTAAGGCCAAACCTTTACTTGCACATTAAATTCCATCATTTTCTTTCTTCATAAAAGAACAAATCTTCAGCCATTCTTTGTCCTGAATTGTCAGTGTCCCCCACTCCAGAGGCTCAAGTCTGGCAGCATGTGAGCTTGCATTTGTAGCATCTGTGGCCATGATTTTCAACTGGTGTGCCATGAAAAGATCTTAGGTGTGCCACAAAAAAGTCTAAAGATTATTAATGAAATTATTTTTGAATTATTTTTTAACTCTTTTTAAATCAGCATAATTGAAGTGTGCCACAAAAGTTTAACTATAGAGTCAAGTGTGCCATGAGATAAAAAAAGGTTGAAAAATATTGTTCTGTAGCAAGACCATCTCCCTGGATCCTACTTGTGTATCTTCTACCGCTCCTTCCTTGGTTCCCTTCTATAGTAACATTCCTTGAATTGTTTGACTTCTTTCCAGTATCACAGCTCATATTCCAATAATGATTTTGTCCCTACTACTTTCTACTTTATTGCAACTGCTCTGACAAGTAGGTTGTCCAGTGACCTCTGTGTTGCTAAACCCAATAGTTAACTTCTGGACATCACGTGACTTGGAAAGTCAGCAGATTTTGTCATGTGTGATCTCTTCTCTGAATTCATTCTTCATTGGGTTTCTATTACACACTCTCTCCTGTTTATGTTGTAAACCCTCTAGCCAATCACATTCAGGTCTTCTGCTTTTTACTCCCAAGTTCCCTGATCTGTGAATATTGTATTGTTCCAGGACTCGGGCCTTGGAGCTCTTTTTATTCACTTCATATCTTTATCCTCTGTCAATGTGTTGATGTCTTCCAAATTTGTGTCTCTGGTCTAAATTTTTACCTGCATCCTCATATCCAGATTCCTACTTGATCTCTCAACATCAAGTTTTAAATGTCCCAGGGGCATTGAAAACTTATGACAATACTAGATACCTACTTTCTTTCTACTCAATCCCTCCCAAATACTTTATCATTCCAGAGTTTCCCCCATCTCACCAAAATCTTCTGTTTCCCTTTAATTGGACCAAATGCTTAGGAATATTTTTTAACTTCTCTTTTTTCTGTATCCCATACCGAATCTATCAAGTCTTGGCAGTATCATCAAGTACTGAGACCTAGAAATAATATGATACCTGGAATTTGCTATAAAATAATAAGAAGAGGTGGTCTATGACTTTATATTCCAGGCTGAGTTATAATAAAGAGATTCACTCTATTATTCTCATTTTATATTGCTTAACTTTATAAAAAAATCAAGTAAGCAAATGAAAATAAAATATGTACTAAATCGTACCACTCTTAGCCCCAGCTTTAAGCTCAACCAAGTCTTATTCGAACTAGTACAGTTTCCTGCCAAGTCTAGTCTCACCTAGAAGCTGGAGTAAACTTTTAAAAGCATGAGTTAGATTGTGTAATTTCTCTGCTTCGTGGACACCCTACAAAGACTTTCTCTTGTGTCATTCAGAGAATTAGCAGAAATTCTTGCTGTTCAGGTCTAGTTAAACTTTCTAAGCTCATCACATATTATCCTTACCATTCATTTGTTCCCTTCTCTTTAATCTCACTGGCTTCCTTATGTTTCTTAAATATACCCAGAATCCTCCCCCCTTGAGACCTTTGCCCGCACTGTTCAGTTTGCTGAGAATGTTGCCCCTGCCCCCAGAGAAATCCATGTGAGTCATTTCTTAACTTCCACTAGATCTTTGCTGCAATGTTATCTTGTCATAGAACTCTTTCTCGGCCCTTAACACTTTCTATGCTCTTCTTCACTCTTATTTTTCTCCATCATTGTTATTAATATTACTGTCTGCTTACTAATTTTCTTTTCTTTTTTTTTTTTTAAATGGCTGGGCATTGTGGTGGGTGCCTGTAGTCCCAGCTACTTGGGAGGCAGAGATAGGAGACTCGCTTGCGCCCAGGAATTGGAGGTTGCTGTGAGCTGTGATGCCACATCACTCTATCCTGTTGTCAGCTTGAGGCTCTGTCTCAAAATAATAATAATAATAATATTTCACTTGTAGAAGGCTTTAGACCTAAAGAATTATGTTCTAATACATTTATAATAAACTTTAGACCTAAAAAAAAAAAAAAAACGAAAGAAAGAAAGAAAAAAAGAAATCAATGCTTTGACTTCAGGTCACCAAAATATATACATGACTTCCTTTCCACCAGCAGTTCTCTGGAGGAGTCTTCAGTGGATACCTCCTGAGTGTCCTAACACTTAATTCAATACTGACACTATGTACCTGCAGATGTTGTCAGATTCCACAGGTCGAGGGCTTAGTCTCACAAGATTGCTCATTACTTTCCGAAGGCAATCACAATTTTTACCTGTGCTTCTGACCCACCAGCTGAAAATCAGGGTTCCCAAGGCCTGGCCCTTCCTCAGACTTGATTGATGTACTAGAGCAGCTCACAAACCTCAGGGAAACACTTTGCTTGCATTTTTCAGTTTATTATAAAGGAGAGTTCAAAGGATACGGATGAAGAGATGCGCATGGAAGGCAGTGGGAAGGTGGTAGAGACCCCGTACCTTCCCTGGCACACCATCCCCTAGGAGCCTCCATAGGTTCGCTTTTGGGAAGGTCTAATTTTATTTTCTTAATCCTCTTTCTATCCACCAGAATATAAATTTCATGTGTTCTGGGCCGTTTTTGTCTCTTTATTGGCTGAACTATTCTCAGCACCCGGGGCAATACCTAATCTATAGTAGACACTCTCTCAAAATTTCTTGTGTCATTCAGAGAATTAGCAGAAATTTTTGCTGCTCAGGTCTAGTTAAACCTCTAACTGAAATGTCAACTACTAAGGAAACTCCAGACTGCAGTTCTCCAAGAGAGAATTCATCAATTTCTCCTTTATCTTGCCCCTTCACTTGATTACAGTACTATTATGACCCTTGCCACCTTTTGTCCTATTTTATGTTCAGTTGAATACATGTGTATTTCCCTCCCTGGTGATTGAAACTAGGACTTTCTCATAATTCTATGCCAAGTGTCCAGAATCGTGCCTTGTGTAGAAATTTACTCATTAGAATGATATGGTAAAAGTAGCAGAGAGACAGATGTGATGTTTTGTGATAGATTTTTCCTTAACCAGTAAAATAAATTGAGTTACTGGGGGAGCTGACTAGAGTTCAACAAAAGCTTTTTTAATTTCAAAATAATAGAAGTGGATATTAAAATTGTATTCCAATATCCCATTCATTTTGCCTCTTCTGCATCTCAGCTAGAGCAAATGTATGCCATATGTCTCTGAGCAGTTAGCGATCATGTCTGTTTGCTCATGTAGGTGTATTTAGCTCTTTAACAATTGCTTTCTAAAAGGCAGTGGATTTAACATTTGCCTCAGATTACCAATAACTTTGTCAGGCAAATTGCTGTAGCTCAGATTATCATTAATCGGACTGGTTAATGGTGTCAGTAATTCAAATGCCATATTTAACTTTCTTTTAATCCTGTGTTTTGGGGTGTTTTATTCCATAAATTAGAGAGCAGCGTATGTTCTGAAACCTGAAGGCTAGAATTCGCAGTGAGGTGTTTGTTTTACAGATACCCAGCTCTCCCTCCTGGTACTTCAGAATCACTAGCAGTGAAAGTGGAACTTTAAGGTCCTAGTCTAACTTCCTGCTACTTAACATTGAGGGACACTTGCTCAGGGGAGGGGGAATTCTCATGGTCAAAGCCACAGAGGAAGCATATTAAGTAAAATATCTTTTCTGGTCCTCAAAATAAAACATTATCCAGATGTGACTTAAAGAATTTTACCTGTTATAGAGCCAGTAAGTAGAGAACCAGTATTTAACCAAAGCAGGTGCTCCCAATCCCTTTACCACTTTGCTCTATTAGTGGAGTAACCTGGAAAGGAACTAAGCATTCTTGGTATTTATAGAATTATGACTCATTTCCTTTAAAGGTTTCTTTCTGATAGTTTTCTGATTCCATGGCTTAGTTGATTTGTATAATTTACTAAGCATTATTAAAAGACCTAGTGACATTTATACACATATAAAAGAACATCATACCTCCAATTCAATAATGTGAAATTACTTATGTGACACAGGATAGCTAAAACATTAAGGCTCAGTGACCATAAAATTGAACCACCTGGGTTTGCATCCTGGCTCAGAATTTTAGCAGCTTTGTGCCAATTACTGATAACTTTTTGTTTTTCACGTGGCACAATAATAGTACCTGATAAGTGATGTGATAAGTATTAAATTAAGAAAAAGGGCCTAAACCTCTTGCTCTGTGCTTGGTGTACTGAAAGCACTCAGCTCTTGTTAGTAGATGCCATGGCCAAATCACTGTGTCAACTGCCAATTAATATAACTGAAATCCAGGGGTGTTTCCTTATGTTTATTTAGAGAAGACTCTATTACTTTCACAAGCACTAGCCCATTGATCCTATAAGGTGGTTGTGATAATCTCTATTTTACAGATGAGCAAACCTCTCTCTGTTCAGAAAGACGGGAAAATATCGCTGAAACACTACACAAGTAGCAAATATTCAAACCAGGATTTATATGCAAGGTTTCTAGTCCAGTGATCTCTCCACTGTGCCGCACAAAATAAAAGATATTTCCTAAAGAGCTACATACAAAGTAGGGTAGGAGTTCAGATGGGAGCATTAGAGCGCCTTGACGGGCGTCATTCAGTTTAATCCTCATAATGACACTGTGAGGAGACAGGTAAGGGGCTGGTATCTTCATTTCGCAAAGGAAGCGGAGAGAGCTCCAAGATAGCCCCTGACGTGCTGGAGGTCACACACTATTCTGTGGCAGCACAAAGCTGGACTAGGTCTTCCCACTTGCTGCAGTGTAAGCTTTGTGTTGCTTTATGCTGCCGCAGAAACCTCTGCTCCCTGCTCAGGATTAGAGCCCAGCTTTTTATGACTGACATGGAGGATTCACTTTAGAATTCACTGCACATTACGTTTCCAGCATGGTGTTTACATATTCCTTCCCTGCCCTCCGGAGTTGAGGACTCTGGCGCTGATGGAGCTCATTATCCGTGAGCGAGTGTATTGTGATGGAGAGTGAGACTCCGGATCCGAAGCGCCATATTCTGGTCTGGCTTAAAGTTAGCCCTCCTCTCCGAGCTTCACTCTGCTCCTCTGTAAAATGGAACATCCTTCCCCTCGCCCTCAAAACAGCCTTAACTCATCAAGTGAGAGAAGAGGGATTTTATTCTTCCAAAGGACTTAACTACATATTGCCAACTATAGCGTGCCATCTATAAATGCCACATATCAAGGAGCGGCCCATTACTCATGTGTGTAGCCAGTGTTGAATGAGGGTCGTCTGTGTGTCCAGCACTGCAATAGAAATAGTAGAGAACCCAATAGTTTTTCTGAAAGAAATTTAATTATGTTGGCAATGTCATCCTACTAATAAATATATAACTACACACTGCATTAGGAGCTCAGTGGAAAGCTGAGCTTAGGAGAGGGGCATGCTTTTACTAGAGCATTTAAGAAATATGGACATAGTGTCTATGTAATAATTAGATTGACATTTGGAAAAGATGATGATTTGGAGAGTAGGAGTTAGACCAGGGGCCAGCCAGGTGGGTGCCAGAAGCCATTGAGCAGATTTTCGCAGGAATCAGGCAAGAGATGGTGGCTTGAACCAAGTATGTGTCAGTGGAGATGGAGAAGTGGGGATAAGTTTGAGAGCTATTCAAGAAATAAAATTGACACCACCGACACTAGCAAGTGAGGAATTGCACATGGTGAGGGAGAGGGAGTGTTGTGGACAATACCTCGGTTTCTGGGATATTTCAGTGGACGGATGGTGGTGGAATTCACTAAGCGTAGGAAGCTAGAAAAGGTCCAGATTTGAGAATGGAGTTGTGATTGACGTAGCTTTACAGTATTCAAGTGGGAATGCCAAGAAGGGCCTTGAGAATAAAAATCTGGTGCTCTAGGAAGTTAAAGATAGAGATGTGTCAGGAACCTGTCAGTACATGGACGGTCACTATGGCTCCACAGTGTAAGGTGGCCCATTGTGACAAAAGAGAATGACAAGAGGGCACAAAACTATGAGAACTGTGTGGACAGATGCTGAAACTAAACAAAATAAATAATCTGAAACCCCAGTCTATTGCCCTGCAAAAATACTGCTTTTTATTTGCTGTTATAGTAACTGTTATGTAACTCATCTCTTAAATGTATACTAGATGCTAAAGCAGAGATTATATTAAAGCAAATTTTTAAAAAAGTCTCTCCAGGCCTATCCTTTTTAAGAAGTCAGGAATAAAACAAAAATTGTAATCAAAATTTAACAGAAATATCTTTGACTAAGAAAACTGAGTCTCCATTATATTTTATCTACCAGTGAATCACCTTGAAACCTTCTTTCCTTCTAACATACTACAGATTCCAAACTCTGTGTTTCTGGAGTGACATGGAACATGGCATGTGGGTAGTTGTTTCGACTATGACTTTGAGTCCTATTCCATTAAACACCTTGTTTCAGTTTTAAAATCTTTTGTTGTTATTATGTTCTTGCACTTTCTAAATAAGTAAAAATGGAATTGAGTGAATAAAAAAAAAGGAGAGATTCTAAAGATCTTCCCTACAACAAACATTAACTCTTCTTCCTTGATACAACTAATGAGGTGTTTGACACCTCCAGGTAGTATTTGTTGCTCAACTCACAGTTACATCTAAATTTTAACACCTTGATGCATTTAGGCAAGATAATATATATTTACTTAAAATGTATACTAGAGACTTGTTTCAAATGATCCACTAAGAAGCAGCATCATATTTAACCTGTAAACTCTACTTCTAAAATGTAAAAATAGAAGTGCTGAATTCAGCTAAAAACACACACACACACACAAAGAGAGCCAGAGAGAAAGAGGGAGAGGAGAAAGAGGTGGTTATTTATTCCCAGCAAAGAATATTAGAATAGTAATCCTTCTTTGAGTATATCCACTTTCTCAGCTTTTAAATAATCAAATAAAGACCCAGAAAAGTGATATGACATGCCAAAGATGACCCAAGTAAATTGGGATGAAAAATGGAATAGAATCTAGTTCCCTAGGTGTTTCTAACATTGCACGATGTGGAGATTTTACATAATTATTCTCTTAAAATTTTCACATTTATTTATGCATTCATTTAAAAAATTATGAGCCCCAGCAATATGGCTATTTTTTATACTCAGTGGATATTTATCCTGAGTGTGAATAAAATATGACTAGAACATAACTTTTCTTTTAAAATAATTTACAATTGAGTCCAAGAGCAAAGAAAACCCAGAGAACATTTAATGCTATTCAAATGGGACATGATTGTAGAAATGTATTAGCCCAGAGATTTCACTTGAGTTAGGTTCAAATTAGATTTCCTTTGAAATAAGCTTTTGCCTAACCGAGGAGAAAGTGCCACCCAGAAGACAGTAACTCCAGGCCAATTGAAATGGAACTAAACAAAACAAAGGAGGTCAGAGGAGAAAAGTCACGGCAGATGACAGCATAGAGCTTTGGGCCACATTGTGAAGGGCTTTGGGTGGGATTGGATTAACCGTAGAATGACAGCCAGCACAAGGTTTTGGGCATGGAGTTGACGGATTATGAATCTTTGTCAACAAAAGATAGGAAACTAGGAATACTGATGACAAATCATTAGGAACATGCTAATATTGTGATGTAATAGTTTGTAAGTGCAAACTAAAGCATATAATGCAATGTGACCAGAGTTAGGATCCCGTGCCATGTGCACGAGGTCCATTCCTCACCACCATGTTTGGCTTTACGCTTCAAAATGCGTCAGTGTTTGAAAAGAGTTCCACTGACTGATCTCAGCAAAGCAGCAGAATTCTGGTGACTGGGACAAAGGGTATACTTTTAGAACATAAACAACAGTTATTTCCCAAAACATCTTAACTGGGTAACCCAAAGTACCTAAAACTAGAATTTACAGGAAAGAAATGCTTCTTCTGTCTTCAAATTTTCAATTATTACAGGTATATAGTAGCTGTATATCTTTACAGGGTAAGATAGGCTTTTTTTAACTCTTTGTAATTCCGTTATAAATTAGGAGAGCAGGTTGTTTATAGTTTTTTATCCAGACATCAGAAAGAGTCAGACTTTGTATATTTGATGCTCTTTGTAGATTTCCAATGAACAAAATTACAGTGAATAGATTCTAGAAAGCACAAGTGATTTGTGCCTTTCACTTCAGTCAGCTCGCTCTGAATTTTCTGGAACTCCACACTAGCAACTCAAAGTTAGAAGGAAAAACAGTGAAGGGAAGATGCTTTGTCTGCTGATGCACTGTGGTGACTGACCATGGCTCCAAGGTCTGTGTATGAAAGAATAATTATGTCTCATTCATAGTCTCCTATGAAGACTGAGAGATGGGAGGCCTGAGTCCCTGCTGCTTTCTTAGGGGTGGTGGGACAGTGACAGACAGAAGACCCCAATACAGGACTTGGGCAAACTTCCCACATCCACTGTCTCTGCCCTTCACATCCCTCTGTGGTTATCTCCCCATTCATAGAGCGTACATCAGAGCAAGGAGCGAGAAAATCCTTGATTCCTAACTGCTTCAAGATGACAATTGTGGAGATTTAACTACATTGGGTGTCTGGTGGTGTCCTATCGTGGAGCCAGAGGAACTCAGCATAGTAAACTGCTCTTCCAAACTCAGATGTTACCCACTCCTTGGGAAATGGTTTGTGATGTTCTGTTTACAGCTACAGAAGCATGGAAAAGGTGTTCAAAAACCTCCTGGGAACCTTTCACTGAACACATTTGTGATGGACAGCATGGCAGGAAGTGCCATTTTCCCAGAGTGTTTTTGTGTCACCTGAGCAGTTTGGTGTCACTCCGGTAAGACCCAGAGAAACAAAACAGCAGACACCAGTGGGGACATCAGATACCATGGAGCTGTTAAACTGTGCTGTGAACCTCAGGAAACTTTTATTCCTCCTGGAATCTGTTAAGATTCCAGTCTTTGAAAAATACTAGTTGTATTTTCATTTTTAGAACTTGTTCCATAGCTGTAGTTATAATCATTCTTTTTGTTTTAACTGTTCTCTGCAAACAAAAATTAATATGATGGAAAATACCAATGAAGGATTTTTCTCAGGGCAGTTACAGAGGTCATTGAAACCTACTTATGTAATTTTTCTTTATGATTATACCTCTCTATTTTTCTCCTTAGATCCTGGATCTAATTAGTTTGTGCATAAGTCTCCTTCTTGGAATCAAGAGCTTTCATTTGTTTTAAAGTTGTAGTGGTATTTTGTTATCATAGTTAAATAACAGTGGCCAACAGCCATTTCTGCAAGATTTTATATTGAGTACCAGGAGCCATGCCTACCAGTTTAGATGCTTCACATAGAATGTCTCATTTAACTCTTCCAGATACTATGACAAATATTTTCACTGAGAGGCAAGAGATATTATCTAGATAAAGAAACTTTAAGAAGTAATTCAGAAGCTTAGAAGGTGTTCTTTATTCACTCAGTTCAGTCACTTACGTTTCCTATCCAAAGAAGTTATGTAGAAAGTCCAAAAAGTCTAGAATAGTTTATGTTCTTAAAGAATACTTTAGTAGTTCTTACTTCTTAAATGCCAGCATTTATAACTCCAGGGTTGGTCTTCTCTTAATATGTACTGTAAATCCCACACTGATCAGCATAAATACTCCATTTATTTGCAATACTGAGGAAGTCAATAATCAGTAAATATAATGACCACATATAGATATAGTTTGAAGAGCAAGGCAAGCAGATGCGTGTTAGTTTCTTTTCATGCAGAAAGAAATCTACTTCCTTTCACTAACTGCACCTAAAGTAACCACAGGAGCGGCAAGCCCAACGCATACATAGGAAGACTTAGCATCTGTGTTTTCTTTAAATACAATGAAAGGAAATACATAAATGAGTTTGTTGGCAATTCTGAGGGAAGACTGATTTGTAGAATAATTGAAACCTTGATTTCGGTCATTAGCCGGATGTTTATAAAATACATTTTCCTGCCTACGTTCCAGATGTTTCTTCTTATTTTAATGTCTCTTTGTCATGAGTTTGAATTCTAAAGTGTTAAGTATCAAGGAAAAAGGCTTGAGTTTGCAAGTTGCATGGAGAATGAGATAAGCTAAAACTCCCCCAGAAACCCTGCCGCATTTGTTCGTAGGTCCGTCCCATTAGTTTATTTCTCAGTCAGCCTCGGAGGTCTTGAGTAAATGACCCAGGGTCACTGTTAAATGAGTTAGCAACCTTGGTTCATCTCACTACTCTTGCATGTCAAATAAAGATTTTGGCTAAAAATATTCATTTTGGAATAATCTTTCATTGCGACTTTGATTTCCAGGGAACGAGCATTGAACACAACCCAGCCGGGGTCCCTTCAGCTCACTGTGGGAAATCTGAAGCCGGAAGCCATGTACACGTTCCGTGTCGTGGCCTACAATGAGTGGGGACCAGGAGAGAGTTCTCAGCCCATCAAGGTGGCTACTCAGCCTGAATGTAAGTATGGGAAGGAGAAGGCTGGTTTTAGATAGTACTTATTTTCTTCTGCAACGCCCCTGCATCCATTTGTAGAAATTTTTGAGGTACAAATTAGAAGAAAGATTTGTTTACAGCAGCATACTTAACTCCTTTAAATTTGAAGGATTTTTAAATGTAAGATAACTTTTTGACAAAATGGCCGTCTCACTTAGGCCAAATTTTCATAATGGCAAAATAATGATCATAAAGGCCTAAAATCCATCCCCATAGTCAATGTATTAATTTTCGAAGACAGAAATTAATAGTATTTCATCATCATCATGGGTTCCAGCTTTCTCCATTGATTTTTCAAATTTTCTAAGTTTTTCTATGAAGAGTATAACATCAAAGGTGAAAGAACAATTACATAGAACTTATAAATACAGAGACTTATTTAAAAACTTAAATAAGCACAGCATGCACTCAAGAAGCTATGAAAAGTAAACCAAGACTTGAAAAATATGAGAAATAAACTCTGTTCAGCAGCATGACTATCCTCTAACTTGGAACACTTGTATTAAGCTACTTGATCGTGAAGCAAGGCAGCTGAATGTTCTTTGACCATGCCGTAATTCAGTGATTTCTTACTTTCATAAAGGAAGAGCTCCAAAAGTATATATATTTAAAAAAAAATGTTTCTGGAGCTCATACATTTTACTTTCCTTATAATTTCCAATGTCTTTTTAAAGATTGACAACTTAGTGTCATTTGCCACTTTATTTCTTTAAAATTTTAAAAATTGGAATCTCAAATCTGAAACCAATGAATGGCTGCTTTTAACAAATTGCCTTACTTTAGAAACTTAATTGCGTCTACCTCATTTTCCTTCAATCTATGCTATTTTATTTGTCTCTTTCTTCATTATATGTAGAACTATATTTGCCTTCAAAATTACCTCCAATAACTTTGGAGGGAAGGTAAAGGTGAGCTTGGAAATATTTTAATTGGCAAATGTGAAGGAATAGTCTTTGTAAAACATGCACTTCTTGGGTGATTTAATTCAGCACTTTGACTAGAGAGCAGGAGATGTAGTCCGGGCACTGGTTCATCTGTGCTTGACAAAATCTTCATCTTTTCTTTCAAGAGGCCAACGCTACAGAGACAAGATGACAACAAATTATTAATTATCATTACTAATAATTAATTGGGGGGAAGAGAGAGGGCTAAGCCATATAAACAGTACAAACAAATATTTACCTCAAAGAGATAAAACCTCTGATGGCAACTTCAAAAACACAGTAAGGTTCAGGTTTCAGTTATTATTAGGAAATGCAAGCTTCTATGGAGGATGAACAAAGTAATTGGCAGTTCAAAGTGAAAATGCAGGGATACCCTGTTAAAAATTATTAAGAATTGGGCAGTGTCTGTGGCTCAGTGGGTAGGATGATGGCCCCATATACCAAGGGTGGCGGGTTCAAACCCAGCCCTGGCCAAATTGCAACAAAAAAATAGCTGGGCATTGTGGAAGAGCACCTGTAGTCCCAGCTACTTGGGAGACTGAGGCAAGTGAATTGCCTGAGCCCAGGAGTTGGAGATTGCTGTCAGTTGTGTGATGCTACGGCACTCTACCGAGGGCAATAAAGTGAGACTCTGTCTCTACCAAAAAAAAAAAAAAAATTATTAAGAATTATAGGGTGGCCATAGCAGAACATTAAGTCACTCCAGTTGTAGGGTCTGTCTAAATATGAAGCTTTGCTCCTTCATGGGTATATGCCCAAGAAGACAGTCCTGTACCCAGGATTTTGTTCTTAAGAACGTATTGCTACCATATGGATTTAAATCACTAGATGATGCCAATTTTTACCTCACAATGTCAATATTAACCTTTGAGTCATGAATTTCTTTATTGATTTACTCTTCAAAGATCATATATGATCAATAACTTTTATGAATATTTGATATTTTAAATCAATAAAGTTAGGTCCAAAAATATTTTTTAATGGTATGTGCTATTATACATACAGTCCAACAGCTTAAAAATCCTTCAAAAACTCTATAGAGAAAATTCTTGTTAATTTTTTAATATTGAAGCTTAAGCTGTAGAAGCATGTTGATTTTCTAAAGATTCATTTCCATGAATTCTCTGAGTTCTTCTCTACTTAATTCTAAAATTATCCCACAATTACTCAGGTATATCTCTGAAGGCTGCTGTGCTATGACTACATTGCATTTCAGCTAAAAATCCTGGTTATTCAGCATTGATTTTTTAAGAATGACCAATGTTTCTTTTTCTTTGATCAATATTATTGTTTCTAAGCATCTAACTGAAATAAAGCCATTTCCAGCTTTTTAAAAATGCACTAAAATTTATCAACATTTTCAAGGTAATGGGCAACAAAACATTTTCCTTGTTGACACTAGCAACAATACCTCATTTCTTAAAAAGCTTACTCATGGTAAATTCTGCTATTTTTAATGTAATTAATTTTAAAAACTCAGAGTTAATGATCATTTTGTCATGTGTATGGCCGTAACTTTGTAAAATACAAACAGTGGCATAATTTACCTTCTAGATATGTTTAATGAACATGTTCTGTGTTTCTAATACTACTCTAGGCTACCTGAAGTATGTTAGAGAATCACATGTGTATAATGAATTAACACTGCTTATGAGCCCTGGAATTTGGGGGGAAAAAACAAATAGTCTAAATATGTAACAATAGCAAAACATCTCAGGCAAATTGACTTCCAAGAAGTAGTTAAATACAATATAAACAATCCATGCTTTGGGGCCCATTATCTGGGATAGCTATGGCATATTACCTAGTTAATTTTTTACTCCAAAATCATATTGCATCCGTCTCCTCAAATTAGTCCTGTATTACAAAGATAGCTGGCCACATCTGTGCTTTATGTATCACACATTCCTCTTCATTCAGAAAGCAGTGTGAAAAATGTGTGCAAAGGATCTCATGGGACACTGGTCTTTGTGAGCATTTACTTTGCTCAACAATTAGCATAAATAATGTCAAGGTACAAAATAACAAGTAAAAGCCTAACTGACTAAAACATGTTGAAGGTGGTATTGTTGTTACATATAAACTCTCTTCTCTAGAAAGAAAAACAAAGTCCCTTTCTGCTTTAGAAACATCACGTAACCTTGACTTTTTTCATTAAGGACAGCAATAACAGCCTTAGAATGCTAACCATATTTTGGCCTTAATAACACATTGTTTTATGAAATTATGTCTGTTCTTACCGATGTATGGAGTAAGGATTATTTCCTCTGCAGGCCATTGCTTATTTAGCCCTGTGACTTCATTCTGTCTCTTTGAGGATTGTGACTGAGTAATTTAGCCACTGTGAAGTAGATATGTAGATAGGAACAGTACAGCCATACAGCCAACATAAACCAGGCATTCAGAATATGCTCTACATGTGCAGCAAAGTTAGGCAACTCCTGTAGTTTATTAAAAGTACTGTGTTGCTTACTTGCTGCCTTTAGTACAGACGTTAGGAAAAATATGCTGTATTATCATGACTGATAGATAGTGCTTATGTATTTTATCTTCTGTTGTTAAAATAAAGTGTCATATTGAAAATTTTAAATTATTTCTAAAAGAAGAAACACTTCATCTTTTCTGAGCCTGCTTAGTAATACACCAATTGCATAGGAAGATGGAACATCCCTGAGATACTTTGCTCCCTCCCTTTTCCCTCTCATTCCTTTTCTTTTGCTGTACTCTCTTTTCCCTTTCCTACCTTCCTCCCCTCCTTTCTATAAGCCTATTTTTCTGTCTTTTTTATAAGCAGTGCAAAGGCCAATTTTATTATTTGGCTAGTCTATCAGAATTTAGAGGCAAGAGGAGGGAAAAAAATGTTTCCATCAATATTTCTCTCTCTGACAAAATGATCTTTATCTACTGAAAATGAGTCTCGTCTGGGTATGCATTTAGCTGCTGCTTTTATCACTGTTTTGCCAAATGTGATATAGTAATTGTACACTAAAATTACATAGCTTTTATACAAATTGAATTTCAAGTTTTTCATATTATTTGAAAATACCAACTCTATTATGAAGACCATATTCCCAAAGAATAAAAACTGATGGAAAATATGTCTGAAACATAAATCAGCCAGCGACTCTTTCTAAAAGTGCATATATTTTGGAGTAATCATTTAAAGAGATCAACAGCCCGAGATCCAGTTTATGAAATAATCACACAGAACGGAAAGGCTTGATTTATATGAAGGTTTGTGTCCCCTGATTTTATCTTTCTTTTGTGAAACCTTTGCTCTTTCTTTCCTGCCTTTATGGTATATAATTTCTCTACTGTATTATCGGCCAGGATTTTAAATCCCTGCCTGCTTAAGACTTGTCTAATCTTTTCATACCACATGTGGTGAATTTTTGAATTATTAGTTGCAGTCCCTTAAGATGCTGTTAAGGCAGTTTAATCACAAAGGATGTTAAAATGGACCACATACTGGCTTGAGGGCTTGTGTTAGAATGGAAAGCCTATTTGCAAGACCACAACTCAATTATCTACAAAACTCTTTTATATTGAAGAGTTGTAAGTAATATTCTTACAGTATTATATTCTTTACACTAAAAAGATGAGTAAAAGCAACCTTCCCCCAAGTTGGGTGTCTTCAGAATATATTATCTAGAGGAATAGCTGTATTTGCTTTTCTCTTCCTCCCCTATTTTTTAAATTCTAATAGGGCTCTATTTCTTTCTTCTTCTTTTTTTTTTTTTTAATAGGGCTCTATTTCTGTGGTTGTTATGGACAGAATAGAGAAGTTGAAATCATATCTGACCATTACTACCTGTATCCTAGAGCAAATTTCTTAATTTATTGAGATCTCAGTTTCCTGAACTGGAAACTGGAAATATTATTTACTTTTCTTCTTCCTATTTTGCAAAAATTAAATGTGATAAAGGATGGAAAGCCGTCCGTTCTTGTCTGGCTTCCAGTAGGCATTCAATAGAAAATAGTTGGACATCTCAGAGATCAAAGAACAACATAATTTCACCTGTCCTGTACTTAAAAAGTGGGATACTCACAAAAATAAGGCTAACATAATACCTTATTTACAGCTTGGTCTCAGTTTGATTAATGTCCTATTGGCATATCTATAAACTTTATTACTTTATCCCTAATTAGCTCCTCCTTAAAATTTGGAAGGCTATTATAGATTGCCTTGTTATCTAATTTGTTTACCATACACCTTTATATTTTGAAGTCTATGACCAAAGAACAGAGAACACCATATATATATTTTTTGGTACTACTATTTTTTTTTATTATTAAATCATAACTGTGTACATTAGTGCAATCAAGGGGTACAATGTGCTGGTATCATATACAATCTGAACTATTTTCATCAAATTGATTAATATAGCCTTCATGGCATTTTCTTAGTTATTGTAAGAAGACATTTGTATTCTGCATTTAGTAAGTTTTGCCTGTACCCTTCTAAGATGCACCGTAGGAGCTGCCCCACCAAACACCCTTCCTCCACCCCAACCTCGCCCATCCCCACCCCTTCCTTGCCCCTTTCCCCATCTTCTTGTGCTATAGTTGGGTTATAGCCTTCATATGAAAGCTATAAATTAGTTTCATAGTAGGGCTGAGTACGTTGGATACTTTTTCTTCCATTCTTGAGATACTTTAGCATGGCAAGCAGATAGCCCTCAAAATGGGAGAAAATATTTGCAGGTTATGCCTCCCGACAAAGGTTTAATAACCAGAATCCACAGAAAACTCAAACATTTTAACAAGAAAAGAACAAGTGATCCCATCTCAGGGTGGGCAAAGGACTTGAAGAGAAACCTCTTCAAAGAAGACAGGCGCACGGCCTACACACACATGAAAAAATGCTCAGCATCCTTAATCATCAGAGAAATGCAAATCAAAACTACTTTGAGATATCACCTAACTCCAGTAAGAGAACACCGATTTATCCCATGAAATGTGTAACACCATTGCCATTTTATGAATACAGTCATGCGTTGCTTACAAAGATATATTCTGAAAAATGCACATTGGGTAATTTTGATATTTTGTGAACATTGTCGAGTACACGTACACAAATCTAAATGGTGTAGTCTATGACACATCTAGGCTGTATGGTGTAGCCTGTTGCTCCCAGGTTACATACCTGTCCCCCAGATGTTGCTGTACTGACTACAGAGAATTGTTACACAATGCTTTGTATTTGTGTATCTAAACATATCTATACATAGAAAAGGTAATGCATTTTACTAGGACGTTATGTCAGTAAGACCTCACTAGGCAATAAGAATGTTTCAACTTCATTATAATCTTGTGGGACCACCTTGGTAAATATGGTCTATTGTTGACCAAAAATTCTAATATAGGACTTGAGTGTAGTTGGTAGTTAGAAGTTGCTGGTAGCATCTAGTTTGTACTTAGTGTATGGCAGAGATATTAAATGTCATTTGTATTTATTATAAGGTGATTCTATAAATTAAGCAAACCAAGTTGATCACAGTCTGTCCACATAATTTCTTTTATCATTTGAGGAAACTGATGATTATTTACTGCACTGAATGGTGATTTGAGTGAATATTTTGGATACCTATGATGGCAAAATTGATCATAGGGTCATCAACAATAATCCAGCAGGCTAGAAATTAATAATAGAGAGAAATAAAGATAAGCACTGATATTCCATCTTTTTATTGGTAGCATACAGACACGGACAATATTTAAAACGTATCTGGATAGGAAACGTATTTTTAGGTAGAACAAGATATAAGATAGAAGATATTAAACCATTAAATTAATGGTTTGCTTTCTTAGTACCAGAGGGCTTAAGAAATTTGTGCATGTTTGATGGTCAGTTAGAACAAGTATTTTGTCCTTTATACTGACGTAGATTAGTGGAAGTATTAGGGGTAGGCTTAGAAGGATGAGTTGATAATCACTACTTGAAGAGTTGAAAGTAAACATGAGTTTATTGTGGTGTATCTTTATCCATTCCAAAATATTTATTTTGTGCCAATAACTAGACCTACATTATCCCAGTGATGCTGGTACCACTAGCCAGAATTGTTTATTTGTGTTTAAATAATATTGAAATAAAATTTAAAATTCAGTTTCTCAGTCATATTCTAGCCATTTTCCACTTAAAATTTAAATAAAATTTAAAATCAAATATTCAAATCCTCAGTCTTTAGGAGGCACATTTCAAGAGTTCATATATGAATATTAGCTACTGTTTTGGGAGCCGTTTCGATTATTTCAACAGTTCTGTTGAACAGCACCAGTCTACTAAGCTAACAAATATACAAAGCAAGTCAGATTTTGTCCTAAATCTAAGCAATGAGTTCATAGTAGAGGAATCAGAATTCACTAAAAGAGCAGATTTTATCCCCTTGAATATTTTAAAAGTTAATTATATGTTAAATTAATAGAAGTGGGGCGGTGCCTATGGCTCAATGGGTGGGGCGCCAACCCCATATACTGAGGGTGGTGGGTTCAAGCCTGGCCCCAGCCAAACTGCAACCAAAAAATAGCTGGGCATTGTGGCGGGTGCCTGTAGTCTCAGCTACTCGAGAGGCTGAGGTGGGAGATTTGCCTAAGGAGTTGGATGTTGCTGTGACCTGTGATGCCAAGGCACTCTACCGAAGGTTAATAAGTGAAACGCTGTCTCAAAAAAAAAAATCAAAAAATTAATAGAAATGATTTATTTTTTTACAACAGAAAGAAAATTTGGACCTAAACACATTCTCTGTTTATTGACTTAAGTCACTTAAGTATTTTCACACATTAAAAAAAAAATGTAGGTATTTTTCATAGCTCAAATGTAGGTAAGGGAAAATGATTATTAGTTACTTGGACTAAATTGTGATATAACATAAGTGCAGTTTGTCCAGAAAGCTTCTATTGGCTCTCTGTTATTACTGTTTTTTTGTTTGTTCATTTGTTTTTTATTTTGAGCACATCAGATTGAAGATTCTTCAGTTGGTGTGACCAAACATCTAGAAAAACTATCTACTTCATGGGAAATTATATAGAAAAAAATTAATTTCTTCTCAGCATTCAGGGGTGGGAGCAAAAGTGACATGAAAGTGTTATAGTAATGAGAGGTTTGCAGGCAGCAGGGACATCTGGTCATGGAAAAGGAGGTTCCCTACGTAGATTTCATTTGGGTTTAATTGACTACTTTGGTGGTATACCTGACTAAAAGTGAAAGTAGGTTGCTTGCTAAACTGAATTAGAGCAAAAGCCAGCTTGAACATCTTTAAGGATATTGCTGCCATGCTGGGGCAGGTGATGAACACTCTACTCTAGAGATAAAACAGCTGAGTTGAGCTGTTTTAGGCAATGCCTTTGATGGAGACCTGATGAATGTTACTGTTAAAGAGTAAAGATAGGAAAGAATGTGGCATTTTCCCACATGGGTACACATTCTCATCTGAGAGCATGTTTTATCTATGCAATAACTGAGCTCTGGGTCAAGAATTCTGGAATGTGCTGGGGATAGCAAATGAAATAAGGCAGTAAGGATAATGTCTGTCTCCATTGATTATTATTGCTATAACAAAACACCTTAACTAGGTACTTTATGAAGAATAGAAATTGGGTGGTGCCTGTAGCTCAGCTGAGTAGGGTGCCGGCCCCATATACCGAGGGTGGTGGGTTCGAACTAGGCTCTAGCCAAACTGCAACAAAAAAATAGCCAAGCATTGTGTCACCTGTAGTCCCAGCTACTTGGGAGGCTGAGGCAAGAGAATCTCCTAAGCCCAAGAGCTGAAAGTTGCTATGAGCTATGACACCACAGAACCCTACCAAGGCTGACAAAGTGAGACTCTGTCTAAAAAAAAAAAGAATAAAAATTTGTTTTTCATGGTTCTGAGGGCTGGGAAGTCCAAGATTAAGGATCCTGCTAGTTTTCTCAGTACTGATTTCTGCTTCCAAGAGATGACATTGTAATGGCGTTTTCCAGATGGTACAACCTCTGTATCTTCACCTGGTTGGAGAATGGGAAGGCAAAAAATGGGGGACTAGCTATTTGCGATAGCCCTTTAATAGGCACTAGTCCCTTCATGAAGGAAGAGACTCCATGGCCGAATCACCTTCTAAAAGGCCAACTTCTTAATATTATTGCATTAGGATTAGGTTTTAACATGAATTGGGGAGTGTATACAAAAATTCTAAGAAGTTAAGGCTAAAAGTTTTGATGGAAATATATCTGTAAAATGTTCTAAATAATACTAGGTGATCAAATTTATTTCTTCTTAACCTAAAGTTAGTGACATGGGGTATTACTGTATAATTAATGTATAGTTTAATGCATAGTGACTTAATATACAAAACATGTTGCCCTTTAGTGTGAAATATTTTAGTGTATTTTATCAAGTATCACATTAAGAAATATGCAGTTGACTAGGCCAATGTAATACCCAACCAAAAATAAGTAAAACTAACTTTTTAATTACCATATTATTTTATAGATTCTTTTAATTGCAGGTTATATTCCTCTTGCCATAATATAAGGCAAATCTTACCTGTTATATAGAAAGACAATAATGTGACATTTTCCATTGTCCCCTGGTTATAATGTTCCAGCCTTATATTGTTTTAAAAGGTATTGTATTATTTCTACTTGGGAGGAGGCAGAAGGGAAGCACAACTGTTCCCTATTATATGAAAACTTGTTCCTACTTAAGTTAAATATTTCTCCTTTGAGGGGTCCAAGATCACAAGAAATAATGAGTTGAATTGGGACAGGATCAATGATCAGAGGATAATTTATAGGTAAGGGGAACATCATGGTTGAAATTAAAAGGTTTAAGGTTATGACAAATAATTACTGCTTCTGCTTATAGCTACTAAAGTCAAAGCTAAGATATTATCATCAGTTTCTAGAAGGAACTGATGATGAGTTTTTATCAACTGAAAGTCAAGCAGTGAAACTCTAAACCCATGATCAATTGTAGTAACTTGTACATAGTTACCTTATTTAAATGCATAATTAGTGTTCCAGGTCTTCCAAATAGTAGAGTGAAAGACGTCTCAGAACAATGCTTCAAAGGTCAGACTAGGTTTGAAGTCTGGCTTTTTCATTGACTAGGCTAGCTGGGTAAGTTAGCTTTTCTAAAGCCATAGTAAAATGGAGAGACTTGCTAATCATACAAGGGGATTATAAAGATTTAAAAAAATCTTTAAAATGGGAATGCAATAGTGTACCTATAGATGGTTATTCTGAGGCATAAATGAGATATTTAGCCTGCTCTCAAACACATTGTCATCCCTCAATAAATGCGAGGTATTATTACAATCATCCATTCCTCCATTACGCAATTCTAATTATTCCTCAAATAATCATATTCTTTAGCACTGTTCATAATTTGCTCATTTCTATGTCTGTGCTTTTTTGCATGTGTTTGAAATGCAGCCCTTCTCCTTTAGGCTACTTCATAAATCTCTTCTAATTCTCCTTTATAATTTTTATTAAACATTTCTAAGGAAAAAAAGCATATCTTGGCTAATTAATCCCATGGATCAAACTTTTAGCCTGCATAAGCTCATTCTTCACCCCCCAAATTAGTTTGAACCTCATCTTGTCATTTATTCATCCAACAAGTACTCATTGTGTGCCCACAATGGGATACACTCCATTTCATGACACTGGTAATTGAGCAACAATAAAGACAGACAAAGTACTTATCCTCATAAAATGTGTCATCTAGTGATAAAGAGGGACAATAAACAAATAAAAATACAGCATGCAGAAGACTAAAATGGCTTAAAGAAATAAAAAATAAAGATAGGGATGATTCTAGATAGGAAGATCAGAAAAAGCCATTCTGAAGAAAGGATGTTTAAGGGGACACTTGAATGAATATAGAGGGGTGCCAGCAAAAATCTAGGGGATGGGGGAATTTCAGGCAGAGCCAATAGGAAGTGTCAAGACCCTGTAGAGGAAGGGGAAAAGACTGTTGTGTTCTGGCAAAGCCAGTAAGAGCAAGTAAGAGTGGGAGAGGTGCAATGAAGAGCTAGCAGGGCCTAGACGTGGAAAGATTGTATTTCCAAATAAATTCATATTCTGAGATTCTTAGTGTACATGAAATTTGGGAGTATATTCAACCTATGAATTGCAAAGCCTATGGATTGCAGAGATTGTTAGTAATAATCTGGCTCTGATGCTTAGTGGAGGGGCATCTGTGTAGCAGAGTGTGGCATGATCTACTCCACCATTTGAAAAATGGAATCAATCAGTCTGCAGAGAAGTCTAATGCCATAGTTTAGTCAAGAAATACCTTAGGTTTCCATGATAATTTTGGAGAAGCTGAGAACTGGAAGGATCTAGGATACCTTTGGAAGGTAGAGACAGCAAACGTGGTGCTGAGCGTGGGATTAGAGAAAAGACAAGAGTCGAGTTTTCTCCTAGGTTTTGGGCTTCAGGAATTAGGTGAGTGGTGAGACCGTGTGGCGGGATCTCATAACTGGGGAAAAAGCCAGTTTTGAAGAGGCAGGGGGAGGAAAGGCATGTGGAAACAAATAGAAGGTTTGTTTGTTTGGGTTTTTTTTTTTTTTTTTTACACAAAAGTTTTGACAATTAAATGTGTGCAGTTTTTATTTACTTACTTAAACTGTGAGATGAAAGAAAGTGCTAAATACTACTTTGAATGTAAAAATAAAAGGCAATCCACATATGCCTGGGCCAATGGCCAACACCATGCAGTATTTAGCCTCTAATAGTGACAAACATGAACAGTTACTGGCAAAAGACCAGTGCATTCTCCATGTCATAAACTGAGTAACATCTGGGCCCTACATGTCCCTGGTGAATGTGCTACTGGGATATGCACAGTGCCATGCACAGAAGATATTTGTCAGTTATAGAGGAGCCGCCTTCTTAGAAACCCTCCTGTCAGGTCAGCAAAGCATAATTTGATGCTAACTGACTAACAGGAGGCCTCATATCTGTAGTACAGTCTCCTAGCTGCCAAGATTTTCTAAGGAACTCATTCAAAAGGGGCAAGTCAGTGCCAAAATAAATGTTATCCCAGAACCAGCTTGTTTTCTGACTGGGACCCTGCCTATGTTCATTAAATAGGAGATTGAATTCTAATGGGATGTCAATTCAAGAATGATCTAAAAGTTGAACCTCCTTATTGCTCTGTGACTGCATCCAAATTGTACCAGAAGAATCCTGGTTTAGGTCCCAGCAAAAGCCTCAGCATTGAGGAGTTTCCATCTAGCATCCCTATTCTTTACCTTTTTTTTTTTCCTTGGGGAGTCTTACATCCTCCATCAACTCAGAGAACCCAGAATCTAAAATATTTGCCCAGTGGCCTAAGAATAATGTCAAATTCATAAAGTACTTCAGAGTCACGTAGTAGATTCCAACCATTGGAGTTTACAGTCAATAAACTTGGAGAACAGAGAGTCTCATGCAGGAAGAGTCAATACACTAATGACATCTCCAGGCCTATGTCCTGATTTCTAGTTCAGGGATGCTTATGTTAAACAATAAGCTTGCAATAATTGCAACTTGTCTTCCTGATAAGGCAGGCAAATAGCACTAAACAAGTAAGCAAAATTTCTGGATTATAGACTGAGATATTTTCTATATTTTGCTGTGTATTTTTGAGAAGTTACTTGCCCTTTCTGATTCTCCATTCTTATAAAATAGGAATCATACTTGGCTGTATTAGATGTTAATTTAAAGGCAGCTAGAAGAATCACTTCAAAGTACCCTGCTAAGCAATCTTAAAAAATCCATCTCCGTTCAAATTATTTCTTAAATGTTTTCTTTCAAAATAAGAAACTGAACTAGATAATCCATTTGAGTGTTATGTTAGTTACCTAGGGCTCCTCTAAAAGTGTGTGACAAACTGGGTGGCTTAAAACACAGAAATTTATTTTCTCACAAATCTGGAGCTTATAAATCTGAAATGATTGTGTCAGAAAACTTGTGCTCCCTCGGAAGTCTCTAGAGCAGTGTTTTTCAACCATTTTTTATCTCATGGCACACTCGAACTGATAGTTAAACTTCTATGGCACACTTAAATTATGTTGATCAAAAAAAAAAGAGTAGAATAAAGAATATACTTACTGTGCTTTGAAAAATTTCACAGCACACCTAAGATCCTCTCACGGCACACGAGTATGCCATAGCATACTGGTTGACAACCACTGTTCTAGAGAAAATCCTTCTTTGCCTCTTAGTGGTTTCTCGTGGTTTCTGGTCATCTTTGGCGTTCGTTGGCTGGTAACCACACTGTTTCAATCTCTGCCTTCATCTTCGAATGATCTTCTTACCTCTGTGCTGAGTCTATATGCATCCTCCGGTCTTATAAGGACAACAACCATTTATTATTCAGGCTCCACCTTAATCCGGTAGAACCTCGGCCTGACTAACTATGGGGGCAAAGACCCTATTTCCAAATAAATTCATTTTCTGAGGTTCTAAGCATACATGAAATCGGGAGTACATTCAACCTGTGAATTGCAAAGCCTATGAATTGCAGAGATTGTTCGTAAGATTCAGTGTTGTCTGGTTGAGGACTGAATGAACTATGAAGATTTAAAATCATTTTAGTCACCACCTCTCAAGCAGAGAAGAACTGTTGGCATTGGGAGACATCCCCAGAGTCCTTTCAATAACATTGCATTTGATGTGCTCCTAATGTTTTCCTTGCTCCAAGAATTCTAACCTTGCCTGGACATAGCACTTTCTAAATATTAAGGACAATAAACTCATTAGTAGGCCTAAGGACTAGTAAGTGAGTGGAGTCAGCCCAATAATAATAGTTTACTGACTATCTGTGAGAATCACAACTGGTGTTGATCCTTGTTCAGACTTCTACTGTTTTACCCCCAGTAGGTAAAAACTCTCTGAGGATTTCCTCCAAGACACTGATGCCAAGATGTTGACTCGGATTGTAATAGCTATGCCTTGAAAGAATGATTGTGTGCCATCACCTTAAACTCTTTCAGCCTCAGCCTTCAGCAAGACCCTAAACCTATAAAATCTACTGCAAGCAAGAATTCTGGCATAAAACAACTCCTACATCAGATGTGACAAAACTAAATTCAAGAAAATCTAAGAGTCAGAGCTGGGGTTTGAACCTCACTCAGGATCTTACTACACAACTGACTATGTGTGCATGGGTGCCCATGCACAGACAAACATACAAACTGACATTAACCATGATAATTTCAGGCAATGGAAACAATAATCAAACATTAACTGCATTTTGACAACAGTTTCTCTTAATGAGTTAGAATTCTTGTTTGTTTCCCTTTTTTAATAACTATTTCTGAAAACATAACAATGATAACACAATGTTTCAAAAATCCCATTACTGGTGAGATTAAGTCAGTCTGGGTGAGTTTTACTAAACTTCATGCTGAGGAGAACGCTAGGTACATTATTTCCACTTTATGTTATAAATCACCTGTTTGATCTTAACCCTCAGTTGACTCTCTCTCTCTCTTTTTTTTTTTTAGAGACATAGTCTCACTTTGTCACCTTTGGTAGAGTGCTGTGGTTTCACAGCTTGCAGCAGCCTCCAGCTCTTGGGCTTAGGCGATTCTCTTGTCTCAGCCTCCCTAGGAGCTGGGACTATGGGAACCTGCCACCATGACTGAATATTTTTTAGTTGAGTTTGGCCAGGGGCCGGCTTCGAACCTGCCACCCTTGGTATATGAGGCCAGCACCCTACTTACTGAGGCACAGGTGCTGCTCTTAGTTGGCTCTCTTGATTCAAAGTCCTATACCCTTGCAGTGAAATAAAAAATAATAATTACCACTTTTAGTTTTTTAGAGGGTTGTCTTCTAGTTTAGTCTAAGATCTTCACAAAATTGCTTATCACTTCTAGAAATCAATTGTTGTTACTTCTGGTGGTATGCTTTATCATTTAATATGTTATTTAACTATAAATAATAATATAATAATTAGATTTTAAATTGTATGACAATTTAAGCCATAGTGTTTACATTCAAGAGCTTGATTAGTTTATTACCTTGAATGTGATTTGTTTTATCTCTTCTTTATAATTCAATAATACTCTTATGGTATTTTTTCCAATTTCTTTGGAAATAGTGAAATTTCCATCATTCAAATCCAAGATTTTTAGAATTATCGTAGTAATGTTGCCAGTATCTGCAGTGGTCAGTATGCTAGCCACTCGCCACAAGTGGCTTTTGGGCACTCGAAATGTGTCTCATCTGAAATAAGGTATGGCATAAGTATAAAATATACCCTGGATTTCAAAGACTTAATATATAAAAAAGATGTAAAATATCCCATTATCAAATCTTATACTGGCTATGTTTTGAAAGGATAATATTTTAGATGTATTACCTTAAACATATATTAATATATTTAATTTCAATTATTTCATTTTTACATTTTTAACATAACTAGTAGAAAATTTAAATTACAATGAGCATTCATTCCTCACATTATATGTATGTGTGAATCCTCGTGTCTTATGCCTGACTAAGAAGAAGTGGAGAAGATTGCCTAGCTGATATTAAACTAAATTTGGCATAGTCTAATACCAGGGTCACATCTAACCTTTTTCAAAGGAACTGTTTCTGGAAATTAAGTAACATTCATATTTATCCATTTTTCTCTAGTTTATTCTGTATGCACTCAATATCATAATCAATATTTTTTGACTACGAGTCAAGGTCATTTCTTTTCCTATTGATCTGGCACTTTATGCCACCGCTGGAAGTAGCATCAAAGGAGCTGGAGTTGAGGAAAGAACAGGGGTCTTTTGATCCGGAGCATCGCGCCGGGAGTCTGGTGTTCAGTTTTACCTAAAGCCGTTCTCCAACGTCCCTGAGATGATTTACTGCCGAAGTCTATTTGTCTTTTCCCGCTGCTATCTCCGAACAAGCCCAAATCTTCCATGTGGTTAATAAACTTCTTATCTTTTGAATACTGAAAATAAAATAAACCTAATCCTCAGGGTGGTTCAGTCAGCCGACCGGGAGCCTTTTAGATGCTGCTTAGAGATACCGGACAACTAGGTTTTCGGCCCTGTGCGATTATCAGGCTTTCCCTCGCAAGCACGTGTGTGTACGGTGTTAAAGGTGTTCCTCAGTGATAAATGCCGGCAGAATCACAAAGCGAATATTAATTTCAGTATTGTCAAGGTCAGAGACGTACCCAGGCTCATTGTTACTGGAATATTTATTGTTGCTGCTGTAAGGAAAACTACTTTATCCTGGGCTCTCTTTTCAAGTGTCAGGGGAGCAAGTGAGCAAAATTCCTCTACATTGCTCAGAAAAAAGTCCCTTATCACAGTCCAATATGTTAATCGAGGCAATTAATTTGAGTTCCTTTAAAAAAAAAATCAATGTGTGAGTTTAGAGGAGTTAAGTTAGGTGGAAACAGAACAAACAGATGATCACAAGATCTGGAGAGCTGCCGGTGTTCCTGAAAAGCAGGTGACAACACACAGGAAATGAAAGAGGAAAATTGCAGAGGAATTAAACAAAGACGAAAAGAGTTTGTGATGAGGTCATGCATAGGAGTAGGGTGTGACATTATCTACCTGGCAGCCCAAGAAATTAAGAAAAGGAAAGAGGCAGAAGAATTTTAGGTTATGGCTGCACATACGGGGTACATAGCCAGCTGGGCATCTCTGAATATAGAGACATACCTCAAACCCAGTGCAGTGCCAAACTGCGACATTCACTCACCCACACGCCTGCCTCTCCGTCTTTCCCAGCATTTGCTATCTCAGTGAAGAATACCAGAATCGCCCAGTATGTGGGTTAGTATTGCAGGAGTCATTCTCGATGCTTCCATCTTCTTCACTCCCTTACGTGCAGTCCAAATCCTTCTGATTTTACCTCACATATAATTCTTTGTTTTTTAATTTTTATGTCTTATTAAATCATAGCTGTGTACATTAGTGCAATCATGGGGTACAGTGTGTGGGTTTCATATACAATCTGAAATATTTTCATCCAACTGTTCGAAATAGTCTTCATCGGATTTTCTCATTTATTGTGTGAAAACATTTGTGTTCTGCATTTAGTAGGTTTCACCCGTTCCTTCTAAGATGCACCGTAAGTGTAATCCCACCATTTACCCTCTCCCCACCAACCCTCCCCCTCCACTTCCCTCCCTTACCCCTTTCGCTGTCTTCTTGTGCTATAATTGGGTTATAGCCTTCATATGAAAGCTATAAATTAGCTTTATAGTAGGGCTGTATACATTGGATACTTTTTCTTCCATTCTTGATATACTTTGCTAAGAATGTGTTCCAGCTCCATCTATTTAAATATGAAAGAGGTAAAGTCTCCATCTTTCTTTAAGGCTGCATAATATTCTATGGTATACATATGCCACAATTTATTAATCCATTTGTGGATCGATGGGCACTTGGGCTTCTTCCATGACTTAGCAATTATAAATTGGACTGCACTAAACAATCTGGCATAGATATCTTTGTTATAATGTGATTTTTGGTCTTCTGGGTATATACCTAGTAAAAGAATTATAGGATCAAATGGCAGATCTATTTTCAGACTCTGAGTATTCTCCAAACATCTTTCCAAAAGGAACGTATTAGTTTGCATTCCCACCAGCAATGCAGAAGTGTTCCCTTTTCTCCACATCCACGCCAACATCTCTGGTTTTGGGATTTTGTTATGTGGGCTAATCTTACTGGAGTTAGATGATATCTCAAGGTAGTTTTGATTTGCATTTCTCTGATGATGAAGGATAGTGAGCATTTTTTCATGTGTCTGAAGGCTGTGCGCCTATCTTCTTCAGAGAAATTTCTCTTCAGATCCTTTGCCCATCCTGAGATGGGATCACTTGTTCTTTTCTTGCTAACATGTTTGAGTTCTCTGTGGATTCTGGTTATTAAACATTTGTCAGAGGCATAACCTGCACATATTTTCTCCCATTCTGAGGGTTGTCTGCTGGCTATACTTACTGTGTTCTTGGCTGTGCAGAAGCTTTTTAGTTTCATCAGGTTCCAGTCAAATGTAATTCTTAAGTCCCTCCCCTTCGCTTCACTTCCATGGCCATTATTCTAATTCAAGCTCTTAACATTACTCTTCTGGACTATAGAATATTCTACCAATTGGTCTTTCAATACTGACATATACCCCCATTAACTCACTCTTCGTGCTTCAGACAGAGCACAGAAGGTTTAACTCCATCTATTTTATTGCTTTCTGATTCTTGGAATAAAAGATCAAGGCTGGGTGCAGTGTGGTTCCACCTATAATCCTACCACTCTGGAAGGTTGAGGTGGGAGGATCGCTTGAGGCCTAGAGTTTAAGACTAGCCAGAGCAAGAGCAAGAGCAAGACCCTATCTCTGGAAAAAACAGAAAAGTTAGCTAGATAGGGTGGTGCATAGCTGTAGTCTCAGCTACTTGGGGAAGCTGTGACAGAAGGATTACTTGTGCCTGAGAGTTTGTGGTTGCAATGAGCTATGATGATGCCACTGCACTCTAGCTTGGAAAACAGAGATCCTATCTCAAAATAAAATAAAATAAAATAAAATAAAGGAAAGAAAAGACTCAAAAATCAAAATCTCCTAAGGTCTTTAATGGCCAGCTTTGTCTAACCCCTATCTTCCCACTCTCCCCGGCACCCTGGGTCCTGCCGCCTTATACTGTGAGGTCCATGGAAGTTTTTATTGTTTTCCCTTCAGTTTGCACAGGGCCTGGCATACTGTAAAATTAGTTAATATTTATTGAGCATTTCCCTTATGGCAGACACCATTCATATATTGTTTATTAGTAATCTTTGCAACACACCTACGTGATAGGTGCTGCTATAAACCACATTTTGAAAAATAAGGTAATTTGAACTCAGAGACATTAAGTAGCTTGATCTCAGCCATGTACCTTGAGTTAGGATTTTAGATTTGAACCCAGGGTCTCTGATGCTGAAGGCCACACTCTTTACTGCTGATCTTGACTACCCAAGATTTATTAGATGGGACGTGCTGGCATTTCCTGCCTCACAGTATTCCAGAACCCTGATGCTATAAAACCTATGCACTGGGAGAATAGAGTTCTAAATTTATTCCTTAATTTATAGTTCTTCCCAAAAGAGCCAGTTTACTCATGGCAGTTCCTTATCTTTTAAAGCCTGAAGATAGATAAACAATAAATTTCTTCCCCAAAGAGATGGTATCTTTTAAGGCTGGATCTTTTTGTCGTTATGTAGAAAAATCTGCACACTTGATTGTCTAAAAAAGATTGCTGCTTCTTTCTGCTCTAATAAATGGCAGCAAGGCTCTGTTATAAAAGCAATCTGCACATGTCATTTATTGCTCTATTAAAACTACAAACATCAGATATTGATTCTTCCCATACTGACTGTAATGCAAGCCAACTTTGAGAAAGGTTGCTGAGATTTAGTTACATTATCACCATGGGAAACACTCTGGGTTGCACATAAGCCAAAGACACCTGCTTCTCTGATGCATATCTATTTATAGAGAACTGAGATTTTGTGTGCAAAAATACATTCTTGAAGCATATACAAGTCTCAAATCAATGTAAAGCAAGTGAGATGCCATTCCTGGGGATTTCTGCTTGGGTGTCTTCTAAAGAATTCAACACCAATACATGATCTATACAGTATGGAGATATAACAACAAAAGTAATTCCTGTTGATTATAGTGGAACCTGAGTAAGTTGACCACCCAGGGGACTGTAACAAACTGGTCAACATACAGAGGTGGTCAACATAAGGAACTAGACCTCCTGTACTGATACGCACATGTAGTACATGAATATTAGGTCAATGGAAGGAGATGGGCAACTATGAAAGCTCTATTGTATTTATGAGGAGGTTGAAAGGCTCAACTTAAGATGTGATGATCTATCAGGAAAATGTCAGCTCCTTTATTAAGCACTCTCTTGGCTGGGTTTGGTTTATAAACATAACCTTCACTGTTGACTCATCCTATATCCTTCAAGGTAGCTGTAGAATGCATGTTTTCATCTCCCATCATCAAATTTCATCTTTTCATTGTCCTCTAATAATACTGAGAATTAATACTTTTCCCAATTGTCTAATGAGGTGACCAAAATTTGCAAAAGTTTAAGGGACTTGATTTCAGGCAACAGTACTGAAATACTGTAGTAGTTAATAGAACCCTATTATTCTGAATGCTTGTTTTTCCATATAATCTCCTATAATCCTTCCAGTAGCTCTGTGATATAGAAATTATGAACCCTTGATTTAATGATAATTTAAGTAACTTGGCCCAACAATACACTTGTATTCAATAGGTGAAAGGATATTTTGTTGACCCAGCTTCAAAACTAAGCTGTCTACTTCCCACTAGAGCATTCTATTTTCTTTTACCACTAGTTATCTTAGAAAGAATTTCTGCCTTTCGAATATTTCTATTTTATGTTCTCAAACATTCTTGACAATTTCTTGGAAAATTCATTTGAAAATTAGAATTTTCTCTTGTGAATACTTGTTCTCAAACTAAAATTTTAGAGACAAGCATCTTGAGAAAAAGGGACCAATTTTTAAACTTTTTTGGAGTAGCATAATCATTACCACACTTTTTCTTAGATTGGTAGAACATTTTTCAATGGTGCTACTTAATAAAATAGAAAAGAAATTTAATAATCACTCATGCCTGGGGAAAAAGTGGTTTGTTTCCTCAGTGTGAGACAGCACTGTCTCACCATTTAGTTCACCTGGGAATTATTCTCATTGTTTTAACTTGAAAATCTCATCTTCTAAAGCCTTCTTCAAGCTATGTGGTAGTTTCTTCTCCTTGTACCAACATGTAACTTCTATTCTGGAAAGGCTAATGGGAAGGGCATTACCCACCTTTTATACTTGAACTTCCCTGACCTTACTTTTTTCATCAGCACAATTCTTAATTGCTCTTCAAGAAATATTCTTGTCTAAATGCCCGGCAACCATCCCTGATTACTATATACGGAATTGTTAGTTCTTTTTCTGTAATTCCTATATACCTAATAATCTATCCAAAGAGATTTTCACCTTGATTATATATGATCTATGGTTCATCTCTGGGTTTTTTGTGTGCATTTTCTCTGCCCTGTTAAGTTCCTTGATAATTTCTATCATACTAAAACATTTCTCAGTTCTGGTAAAAGTATTATCTGGTAAACATTTATAAAATATGATTAGACTCCAAAATCCATTGGTACTTTTTCAATCACAATAAAGAGTAACCAGGATATTCTGGAGAAAAAGGAAAGTATTTTTAAAAAGTCAGTGTGGTTAGATTTATATGACAGCAAGCCTTTAGTAATATGTAAATGTGATATGTAAATTGAACACATTCATCTGAAACTTTATTTTTTTATCTTTAGGCAATTTTTCTAGAAAATAAAAAAAGTTTCTTTGACATTACTTAGAACTATTCAGTTTAAATTATTTGAGACTTAGCCAGAAGTAATCCTCATGCCTATAATCCTAGCACTTTGGGAGGTTAAAAGCAGGTGGATTTGCTCAGGAGACCAGCCTGAGCAAAAGTGAAACCCTGTCTCTACTAAAAATATAATAACTAGCTGGGTGTTATGGTGGGCATCTGTGGTCCCAGCTACTCAGGAGGCTGAGGCAAGAGCATCACTTGCACTCAAGAGTTTGAGGTTGCTGTGAGCCAGGGTGATGTCACAGCACTCTACCCAGGGCAACAGAGTGAGACTCTGTCTCAATCATTCAATAGCTTGAGACTTCAGTCGTGCAGTGGGGAATCTACATTCTTCATTACACTTTGCATTTCTACTCATTGCCTGTGTTTTCCAAAGTTAAATTCAAAATACTCTACGTACTTCACCAATGTTATGACTATTTGGTTATGGTAGTGAAAATCTGAGCTGCCTTCTCAAAAAAGACTTTATCTTAATGCCAATTCCTGTATCACTTCCATTATCAAACTGCTCCCACTTCTAGACTAATTGACAAAAAATCAGCTATTGAGACTATTTTCTTCAGAGAGAATCATTAAAGTTTTTTCTATTGAGTTGCCCAAAATATCCATCATTTAATATATTTGCACATATATGTTTGTGTGTATAAGTAATATATATATCATGTATGTAATATATAACATACATTATGTATACATGTTTATCAATATCTATATGTTATGGATATTTATATACACAGACACACACACACATATATAGTGGCACAGTGAATAGATTGTGAATTAGCATTTAGCACCAATGAAAGCTAAATGTAAAATGAACAGGTAATAATTGCTTCCTACAACCAAATCTTGTCAGACTCCTGTGGTTTTCTAATAGAAATCTACCTCATAGCTTATGCTTCTTCCTGCCAAATTACTATCATATCTCCTAACTATGTATAGTTCAGTCAAGAAGGGGCTTCATTATGTTAATAATTACATTGCCGCCAGGCTTTTTGATGTTGCATTCCCCATACAGAATAGAAACAGATTTCATAGAAATATCATTAAAGCTGTTAACTACAGGAGGAAAAAAATCAGAGTGGCAATTAAAGCTTGCACTTTATTGTCAATAAATGCAAGTAGTTTCAGAAATGGCTAGCATGTGAAACATGTTCACCGAGGAGACCATCAGCAATGGAAGCTGCTTCTTAGGGATGAGAGTTTCGTGCTCTAACTCTGTTTGGATCCCAGTAGTAATTGCTTAGATCCCTAGCTGTCTACTCTGTTGTTTTGAGACACAGTCTCACCATGTTGTCCTGGGTAGAGTGCCTTGGCGTCATAATAGCTCACAATAACCTCAGTCTCCTGGGCTCAAGTGATGCTCTTGCCTCAGCTTCTGGAGGAGCTGCGACTGCAGATGCCCTCCAAGATGCCAGGCTAGTTTTCCTATTTTTAGTAGAGAAGGGGTCCTGCTTTTGCTCAGACTGGTCTTTAACTCCTGAAGTCAAGCAATCTACCCTCCTCAGCCTCCCAGACTGCTAGGATTACAGACGTGAGCCACTGTGCCTGGCCTTTTGCTATCCACTTTTGAAAGTTAGCACACGAATCATTTTTATTTTTTGTTTTTTGTTGAAACAGGGTCTCACTTTGTTCTCCTGGGTAGAGAGACATGGTGTCATGGCTCAGGGCAACCTCAAACTCTTGGGCTCAAAGGATCTTCATGTTTCAGCTCCCAAGCAGCTGGGACTACGGGTGCCTGCTACAATGCCCGGCTATATTTCTCCATAGGGGTCTCACTCTTGCTTAGGCTGGTCTTGAACTCCTGAGCTCAGGGAATCCATCCGCCTTGGCCTCCCAGAGTACAGTGGCTCATGCTAGGATTATAGGCGTGAGCCACCGTACCTGGGTTCAAAAATCATTTTTAAATTATCAAACTAATGATGAGGTAGAATCAGCCTCCAAATCTGGCCTGAATGGAGGGAATGTGATTTATAGATCATTATTTGAATGACAGCACTTGACAATTTCTTTTGAATCCACTGTTACTTTAGTCCTAAAAAAGAAAATGGTGGCATTCAATTGGTGAATTAGGAACAGTAGAACTCACTGCACTACACAGTCATTTTGAAAAGACTTTAAATATTCAAATGTTCAACCGCACACTCCCTGACACTAACATTTGTCTTCATTTTGGACTTCCAGCTGAGAAACATCAGTATAATGGCTAAGAGAAATCAGCCTTATTCTGTGTTATGAGACAGTGGGATGCCTGATCCTTCTAAAGCTTGTCCTTTGAAAACTTTGTATTCACATTCTTATTTGAAAGAGATTATTTAAACTCACAATATTTTTTTTAGAAAAATACATTTGATAAATCATAATTCAGATTTTAGTCTGATTAATGCAAATATCAGATTTATTACAGCAGAGAGATCAGAAGGCAGATGGGTAGATAGATATTTGAATAGAAACAGCAAGAGAAAGGAAAGGAACAAAAGGGTGTTAATTCATACATGCTGTGAGACTTTTTGATGATCATTGGGAACCCTAACATCTTGTAAAATCTAAAATTTGGTGAATGAAAGCAGATGAATTTGAATGCTTTTGAAATACCCATGATTTGGAAAATGAAATAGAAGTCTATTTCACAAATGTGTTTCAGCTTTGAAACACTACCTTTGGATTAAAAGTTAAAGATGTCTCTTTAAAGTGAAATTATTGCCTTTTTCCCATCATAAAGTAATTAAAAGCCACTGCAAATGATTTGATGATAAAGAATCACTGATTTTCAGAACGAGAAGAAATTGGAGCTATCTAATCTATTGGGAGCTACTGCTTGGGAAATCACAGACCCTCAATGATAGACCCATGGACCCTACTCCTCCAAACGTATATGTATTGCTTTTGCAATGTATGTGAAATTTCAGGAGGTTCATGGTTTCTTTTATGCTAATGTAATGACAGTTGTTATAAATAGAGTCGGGACGAGAAATCATACCGCCTGACTGTCATATATAATTAATCAATTGTAATTTATTAAACTGTGGTGGCATATTTTCTTTATTTCTTTCTCTCCCTCTCCCTACCCTCCTTCTTACCTTCTATTCCCACTCCATTTCTCTCTCTATTAGACACATTCTGCCTTCAATATGATTATGTGTAATCAATCATGCTTTAATAAAGATGTGGCTAACTTTATATGCCATTTTGGAGGTTAATATACAATAATATCTCATTATAAACTGCTCTGCTATAAATTCACATATATAGTCAGAAATTACTGTTCCCAGTGAAAATAGTGACATGTAATACATCTCATTTACTTCAACATAAGTATTTAATTTGTTCTTAGATACAGGTGTTATAATGAATTTTCACTGTAATAAAATATTGAAATTTTAAAAAGGTACTTGGTTAGGTTGACATTGATTGATGAGTTACTTGCATAGATTATGCATCTATTCTGATATCTTTCTATTCTTTGAAGAAATAGGTCACTTGAATGGAGATGCAGAGAAATTAGATACAGTTTGCCACAAAATTATTGTCCAATCAAGGGGATCAGTGGGGACTATTAAAGACATCTTGGAAATGATGAGCAGTTAAGCCCATTAAACTTCTTGACTGACATCCTAAAAAGTAATGGAATGAAAGGTTGAAGCTGTTACCAGTATCGATTTCACATCTAACTCCTATTGTTGAACATCTTTGAGTCCCTCTTTATCTCTTTCTCTCTTGCAGCTCATATGCATACAGTGTACCACATATGTAAAAGAGTATCAATCATACGTACATGTGCCTTATGTCTATACATTGAATAAACGCATAAAGTATATGCATGTGCATCTGTAATATGCATATCTCCATAATGAACATGAACAATATATTATCCACATATACACGTTAGAGCTATGTAAGTTAAGGAGAAAATGTTAGAGAATTCATGAATTTGACTTTAGAGCACAGTAAGAAAGAGTAAACATGTTAAAGGAAACATAAAGTTTGACACTAGTGAGAAATGCTATGAGAAGACTATCTCATAGGCAGGCTGACTTTTGGTCTAAATAATTATTTTAATGCGTGAAGATGTCAAAATCTACCAGTACAATCAGATTACAGAATAGATTGTTTCAAGACAAAAGAGTTCGTTGAAGGTAGGAAACAATTTAATAATGAAGAACAATTTTTTGTCTCAGAAACAAGACAACTAGAAACTTTACATCAACAAACTGATGTTCTCATTTGGCTGGCAATTGGTAAAAATGCATACCATTGTTTGTGGATACTTGAAGTTAGTGCAAGGAGGCTTCTTTCCACTAATGGCATCTATTATTGCTACTGAAATTCTGCAGCAAGCACAAGCACAAGCCTGTGTTTTCCCAGTAGTGTTCAGTGACTATTAGGAAGGCAAAAGAATGCAAGTAGTGAACAGATGATGAGGGTTGGTACTACCCGTGTAATCTGACTCCAAATTAGCATACTCATGCTTGACGGTTTTCTCATCAGGAAAATTAGGGACCACACACACACAGAAACACACGCACAGTAGAACCTCTGTAAGTTGACCACCCAAGGGTCTGTAACAAATTGATCGACATACAGAGGTGATTGATGTAAGGAACTAGGCCCACTGCACTGATGTATACATGGGGTGCGTGTCTGGTCTATGAAAATTAGGCCAACTTAAGGAGGTAGTCAATGTAGGGAGGGGGTCAACTACGGAGGTTCTACTATATCTATCTACTGTATATTTCTACTGTGTGTGTGTATGTAGACACACTGTATGAGGAAAACACTATTTCCTGATCACTTGTGTTCACAATGCTGAATCAACAAAATCAAATGGGTCAGACTACAGAGTATGTTTTAGGCTTTTGATTTATGGTAACATTTGAAAATTGTATATGAAATCATTCATTGGACACAGGTGTACTGAGTATTTGCTATGTTTCAAGGTTGTGAAGGAGAAAGTTGCTCCCGTCACTGAGGAAACTACATGGACTGTTTGACCTTTCTACCCAGACAGAGCCAGGACGTTAAGCGCTGAGGTGGGGCTTAGCAGGGGAGGGGAGTGACCAAGAGTTTGCTTTTGGGCCTGTGCAGCTCTGAGCTGCAAGACGTCTCTATCGTCAGTTTTCCTACAATGCCTGGTGCAAGTGTCACTGTGGTTGGCACTTCTAGTTCCCACACATTTTCAAATCCTGGTGATTCTCAAAGAGTCCTATGCTGCTGTGCACACACCCTCTCCTAACCATGAAGATCCCCTGCTTTTCTCAGCTTGCTTTCCCACACTCTTATGGGTTTTACTCTGCACAAACAAGTCATTTATAGCTTCCCTTCCATTTATAAACTCTCCAAGTGGCATGAGCACATCTCATACTTCTTCCTTCTCTGCAAAGTTGGCTCCTACTGTGTATGTGATAGGTCAGGTGAGGTACAAGCTCATTTCTTCTCCTTTGCCCCTTAAAACTTGGAGTCCATTGGAGTCCTTCCTCAACCACCCCCTTGAACTCTAGTCCCTGACCTTCCACCCGACACTCACTAGTCTCCCAGTCCTCCTGGAATAATTCTGGAAAATCAGGCCTGGGTTTCTTGTCTTCTCAATTAGTCAATTTTGCATTGTTATAAAGGGGATTCCTGGGACTGGGCAATTTATAAAGAAAAAAGCTTTATTTGACTTACAGTTCTGTAGACTGTACCAGAAATGTGACACCACCATGTGCCTCTGGTGAGGGCTCAGGAGCTTCCAATCAAAGCAAAAGGCAAAGGATAAGAAGGTGTATCACATGGCAAACTACAGAGCGAGAGGAGCAGGAGGTTCTAGGCCCTACTTAAACAACCAGCCCTCAGATGAACTATATATATAACAAAGTGAAGACTCACTCAATATCATGGGGTGGGCACAAAGCCATCTGAGCAATCCACTTTCAGGACCTGCATACCTCCCATCAGGCCCCTACATTCAATCCTTGGGATCAGATTTCAACATGGTATTTGGAGGGCCAAACCTCCAAACCATTAACACAGTCCTCATAGGTATTACATTGTACAGCAGGAGAGATGCCCTTGACATTTGATCATTTTATTTATCTATTTTTAAGGTTTTTTTTTTTTTTCATCTAAATACATTTACAGAGTACCAATGATATTTTTGTTACATTGATGAATTGCATAGTGGAGAGATGTAGGTTTTTAATATACCCATTAGCTGAATAGTGTTCATTGTACATGCATCACTACAAAAGCTTTGAGACAGACTACTATGGTCCATTATTTCACTTCTAAGAAACTCAGTCACCAGCATCCATTCTGATTCACCCGTGAAAGTTTGAACTTGCTTAGTTCAGTGGCGTTGCTGGGAAGGCTTCATTTGCTTTTATCCATGTGAATTTTTTTTTCTTGATTTTTGTGTTTCTCAAAACTTTTCTAATGACCCTCATATCCATGGGTAATTTTCATCCCATACCCACATCCTACCCCTTTCCTTCCGAGGCTCTATTGTCCATAAGTAACTGGGTGTGACCCTGCATACTCATTACTGAGTTCTCACTTATAAAGGAGAATAGGCAGGATTTGGTTTTTGTTCCTGGGTCAGAATACTGGCTTTCACTTCCATCTAACCTTCTGCAAAAGTCACTATTTCATTCTTTGAGAGCCTGGGTAGTATTCCATGATATATATATACTACTACTCTTCACTAACTCATCTACTGGTAGGGACTTTGTGATTGTGAAGTAAGATCTGAGAAACCCAACAGGTATAGGTGTCACTTTTTCTTAAAATAAGCTCTTCTCCTCTGGGTAGATCCCCAGTAGTGGATTGCTGGATCAAATAGATGGTAGTTTTACTTTAGTTATTTGAGAACTCTCCATATTATTTTTACAGAGATTGTTGTAATTTAAATTCCCACCCATGCTGTGTATGGGATCTTGTGCCTCTGAATGTGATGCCCTGAAAACAGAAAAAGACATGGCCAGAATGAGTAACATTATATTAACTGAAAAATGGCTAGTTCTTTTAAAAAATGACTAAATAGTCTAAAAAGAGAAAGAATGACTTTAGTACTGTTTCAGCTCACAGTAGCCTAAAGAGGCCTGGCAATGAACCCTGACCTTAGATTGGATTGGTATGGAGCAATGCTACATACACGGTGTTGTTGGCCAGTGGGTACAATTACAATGAAACTGGTGATTAGGTACAAGTATTATGTTAACATTACATTCACTGAATTTGATAACACTATTAATTTGTACAGTGTTAATGTATGCACTTTGGGAAATATGCACTAAAGTATTAGGGGGAAGGCGCTATGATGTATGCAACTTAATCTGATATAAAGTCTCTCCTCTGCTACATGTGTGTGTCTATATTCCCACACACACATTTCAGATCGATAACAACAGGTAAATCTGGGTAAGGAATCATGACTCTTCAATGTATTATTCTCATTCATAAAATTTTCTTTTTGTATAAAATTACTTACAATTTCAGTTTTTAAAGCAATGTTTAAAAATATCATTGGTTAACACGAAAAGAATACAATATTTAAGAACAGGAATTTTCAAAATTTGGGGAGAAATATGTGAAGATGGCATAAAATGCATGTTTCTGACATGGATATATATTTTCCAAATGAATCTTGTACTGCTGCCATCAGGAAACTGGATTCCATGGGAGAAATTCTGCCAAATGTTATAAAGACAGGCTGCTGGGCTCCAGGTTGATCTAATAAGACTGTTAGTTATCATGCTAGCCCATGTTTTTTAGGCTGTTTGACTGTGGAAGTTCAAACTCAGAGGATGGTATCTGAGGCCTGCAATGCGCATCTGTACAGCTGGGGAGAACACAGACAGTGTTTTAATATGGCTGTAGTTACACTTGCAATGATGAACCCATGTATTTATTTTAGTTACTGATAATATGGCTGTTACATCTATCATTTACAAACCACATACAGGTACTTCCATTTAGGCCCAGACACACAAATACAATATTGGGGACAAATTCAGAATTTGCAAAGGGTGAAAAATAAAGGTTTCCCTTCACTCATTTTGAATCTAAACCTGACCTGACCCCATGCCAGGCTATTCTCAGTCTTAATAATCTGTTTGATAACAAGATGCTGCCACAGACCCCACTAGGGGAGGTCACATAAGACATTGCATGCACCAATTTTCCTTTCTAAAATCTGAAAATTACTGGACCTTGAAATACCCCTGGACACAAGTGTTTGCGGTTGAGTGATTGTGGACCCATGCTAATTTCATTAACAAGCAATTTACTTATTCTTGATTAAATAAAATGATAGTTATGACAGAACATGACATACTAGAAAGTGCGATTAAACATGAAATCCTAAAGCTTATTTAAGGGACCCAGAATCGGGTAAGATTTTAAAGTGTTGACTTAAATAAAGATAATGTAGTGAATTATATCTGTAGCTCTGCTATCCATTTGAATGATAAGTAGAACCAAAAGGGACACGTACCCTAATTATATTTTCTCTTTTCCTTCTGCAGTTGTTAGCAATATACAGGCAAACATATACTGGTGTGGTGAAAAATTATCTAGACTAGGAATTTAGTCTAGATTAGAATCCCACTCCTTTTGCCATTGTCCTAGTCACTTATACTGTGTGACCTGTTTCTTTAACTGTAAGATGAGACAAATAATTTTGACTAAGCTTTCTTCTGAATTTTAAAATAAAGTGATTCAAAATTTTTTTAATTTTATTTCTCTATTTCTCTGTTCTATATAGCGCACAACTCTAATACTTCAAACACTAAAAGATGGGATTGTGTTTGTTTTGAGAATGGGAACCCTCTTATCACAACCAATTTCTTTTGTATGCAGTGCAAGTTCCAGGGCCAGTAGAAAGCCTGCAAGCTGTATCTACCTCACCTACCTCAATTCTCATTACCTGGGAACCCCCTGCCTATGCAAATGGTCCAGTCCAAGGTTACAGATTGTTCTGCACTGAGGTGTCCACGGGCAAAGAACAGGTAGGTAAAGGAATGGACTGCAATGCTTCCATCTGTTGGAGGGCTGTACAGCCAGAAACACTAGAGTCCTATGAGCTCTTGATCCAGTCCAGTGCTTTGCACAGTCATTGAATAGCTGATTAGTTTCAAAGCACTTGCTATCGGAAACTTTAAACAATTAAATTGAATTCTGGTGGTGAGATAGGCAAATGGATGATGAGGTGAAGTCAGTAGAAAAGATGGCAATTTGGGGCTTAAGCGTGAAGCAGCCTGGGCCAGTGAGGGTAACCACATTTGTATTAATTCACCTGGTCCCAGAGGCATTTGCCATTTTCACTCCTTATCCTAAGGAACAACTGTCATTATCGTCCGTGTATCCAATGGCCTTAACCAAGCTGCTTTTTTTATTCTTATATATTTGACATTATTTCTGTCCTCTCCCCACCATCAGGCAGTGAAATGTTATTTTTCGTTTTCAGTAGCACTTACTCTTAGAAATCTATTTTCCTCTTCCTTACATTTTCCTTTTACTTTCTGTTCAACACAGACTCTTAAAAAGAAGTATTTAGTGATTTGGATGAACTAAAACAAAACAAGTCTCTGGAGAGATACATGAAACATAGCAAATCTATTTTGTGACAATTGAGATATTTGCTTCCAGATTCTCAATGTCATGGAGAAGATATATGAGTCACTGTAAAGATAAATGGACACGAGGCCTCCTGATATAGGAGTTCTTACTATATATAGTGAAGGTTGCCAGGCATAAGATGTCATCATGTTTCCACATAAATTGCATGACTGGGATTTTTTTATTTAAAAAGAAATATTTGCCACGGTCACATTGACAGTTCCAGTCCATTCTCAAGTAATTATATCATAAAATAATCATTGCAGGAGTGCCTCCTTTGTGATTGTGATTTTTTGGTGTTGTTCTTCCCCACCTTACTATTTGTATCTCTTGTTTTTCAACTTTTTGTTGACTACATTGATTGTTCTATCTATTTAGCTATATAAGAATGCATTTTACCAACCCATTTAAATAACTTTACGAACAGTGTCACTCAAGAGAGATGTTGAGTATTGAGAGCTGACCTCACTGAACTTCACTGCAGCTGTGAAGTGGGGACACAGTTTCAACCTGTCCCACAGCATTTGGAGAGATAAAAATGGTGGCAAATTAGCTGTTGCTGTGAACTATGATGACACCACTGCACTCTAGCCTGGGAAGTAGAAAAAGACCCTGTCCCCCCCAAATTAGCTATGGCCAGGTATCTGCCAGCTTCAAGAGCTATGGGCATATCTTGGCAGAGAAAGAATGAATGAAACCTGTTGTTCCTGGTACATTAGTCCATCTGGGGGATAGGAGCAAATCTCTGTTCAATGGAGTTACAAGATGCCTCTGCCTGTCAGAGTTTTGGTGTGGGCAGAATAACACAAATCAGTCAATATATTGGGTAGTGTTAAACAAATTGGAACTTAATGACTATAAAAAACAGCATGTGCTGCTTTAACAAGGAGTGTACAGAGTAGTCTGGGCTCCTGTGGGGGAGGAGGGTCTGTGTCACGTGTTAGATTTTACAACTCATTATAAAGCCAGAGTTAGTTCTGTAAGAGTCTAAGATCCAATTCCCTGATGACACAGAATGCCTGCCATTTCTTCTCTAATGTGCTCCCTTAATAACAGTTTTGGTGTTTTATCTTTCCAGAATATAGAAGTTGATGGGCTATCTTATAAACTGGAAGGCCTGAAAAAATTCACGGAATATAATCTTCGATTCTTAGCTTATAATCGCTATGGTCCAGGAGTATCTACTGATGATATAACAGTGGTTACACTTTCTGATGGTAAGTTATAAATAGCAAAACTCCATTCATGCATTCGTCATAATAATAAAATACTATTGTGCTTATGTCATCGGTTCCATTTTCGAGGCTTCCTAAGTAATATTTTGTGGACTATATGAGCATAAACTAGAAATATGGCTCGTTCATTTATGCTGCCTATTACAGACAAATTTAAACTTTCTTTTTTTCTCATTTTTTTTATTAAATCATAAAGAGGTAGATCACATATACATTAATGCATTTATGAGGTACAGTGTGCTGATTTCATGTATAATCTGGAATGCTTACATCGTACTGGTTAATATATACCTCCCCTCATTTGCTTAATTACTGTGTTAAGGCATTTATACTCTATACTTCATAGATATCCGACATGTACTCTTGCGATATGCACCATAGGTGTGATCCCACCATTCACCCTAAACTTTCTATCAAGGTATGTCCTCTGAGTTGGTATCAATGATAGGTAATCCTCAAAGTGACTTCTGCCTACAAGCTCAAATTATTTTGTGTGTGTGTCTTTATTCATATAAGTACTCTAACAAACATGTTTACATGTGTGAGGACTATAGATGAGTCCTTTTATTTCTCCTAAAAGGATGCAGGTGATTGAAAGTGTAAATGATAGACAATCCCTCTATGTGTACCTCTTGATTTGAAGACTTAGGAGAAATAGTTCAATATTTGAAATAGTTTAATATTTTAAAATATTAAAACTGAACATGAAGATGTATACTTTTAGTTGGATTTTCTATAACAAAAGAAAGATGAGACATATTTGTAAAAAAGAAAACATGGAAGAAAAACCCTTAACAAAGGGAATGAATTTGACACAGTGGTAACAGAAACTAAAGATCTAAGAAATGGTTAGTAATGAAAGGTTGGGAAATTTGATAACAAGTGAAAATAAAATAAAAGAAAAATATGGGATGTGGGGCCATTGAAAATACAGGCAGGTGCAGAAGTGCCAAGATGATCTCCATGGATATTAACAAAGCAATGAGCTAGCCCTTCTCAGCAATGGTTTCCAGGTTGTATGTTTAATTCTATAAACTATAGATCTTTTGATTTAAAAAAAATGTTTTAGCTTGTGATTCCTTGACACATCCATCATTCTTTAATCTGGGAAAATATCCATGTGTATATTTCACACAGTATCAATGGAATGGGGAAGGATGTGCCTGTTATTAAGGACAGTACAAAGAGAACATGGGGGTAAGGTTCATTTGCAGTTTTGACTTTAAAGAATGGATTTTATATGTAATACCCTTCAGTATCATTTTTAATGCGATTCTTGTGCCCATCCATCTGATTCTGTTATTGAAGACAGAACAGAATATTTATTGGCAGAATAAATTACTTCACAACTTATAATTATAAAAATAAAAGAAAAACAAATGAAAGTGAATATTTTACATAATTTATGTAGATTTCATTCACACTCTGAACTGTAATACTGTGGCCTTACTCTCCACTTTGGTTTTAAATGTCGTAAGTGAGAAAGATAGATTATTATTCATTAGCCCAAGAATTATCTTCTGGAAGGGTTGCAACGTTTAGGACTTAGAAAATGTCTGTCACTGAAAAATAAAAAGATTTCATGACCCTATCCCCAATAAACATCACTGTGCCAAGGACACCAAATTCCCTCAGATGCATTTGATAGGAAAAAGCGTCGACTTTGTGGGGCCCATGGAGTTGGGTTTCCTGACCTTGTCTGCATTCATCTTTACAATCAACTCATCCCTTTTAATTTCCAACAAAAATCTGCACTTTTGGCTTCCATCTCCTTATTACCATGTCCCTTTCTGTCTGCTTCAATCAAATGTCTTCTCTCTACTGAAGCTGTTCATGTTCAGGTCAGATATCAGATTTATTTGTGTTTAATCACATTTCAATATTCACCTGCTTCCTGGTCCTCAGTCATTCGTGGAGTGCTCTTCTGCTTTGACTTTTTGGGTATTGCAGAAGGTGGATGTTGTGAAAACTAAACAGGGTGATCCAGGCAAGCACCTAAAACTCCTCATGACATACGTGTAAGTGTTTAATAAATACCATATCCTCCAAAGTATACCTTACTTCTTCTCATTATGTTAATATTACAAGCTCCTAAATATGACAGATGGTATTATAGTTATCTTTGTATTTCCCTGAACTGAATAAATGCTTATTGGACTCATCAGGCTATATGAATGTTTGTATATAAAGACTAATCTTTAGGACTTCCATGTGTGGGGTTAATTTGACATATGATATAGACACACGTCTAAAGGTGTCTATGTTATAGAGGAAATCATAATTCTTATCATGTCAGAGGCATCCTTCCCAAAATAATTTATATCGGGGCATAGAAAAATCAAAAAAGCAAAAATCAAATGGAAAGAACTTATTTCCTGAATTTGTTATTCCAGTCTGTTTTCCATGTTCTGCTAGGATGCATGTTTGTAACGATCATGATCCAGATGAGCTGCCATCGCTGACTTACCTCTGACTTAATTGTTTCCCTGGGCAGAAACATCAGCTTTCATTCTAATTCCTCCTCCTTAGTGTACCATGGGTTTCAATGACTCACTTTTTTAGGTGCCTGAGATTACAGAGCCTATGATCATAATAACTGGTTTTGCCAGTTTGCTCCAAAGTAATTTCTCCTCAACTGCTTGACATGGGTGTGTCATTCAGAACTTTGATGAGTTAATTAATAATTTTAAGTGTCCATGCTGGTTTGCCCTCTGTCCAAAAGCTGAAGGAACCAATTTCTTAGGTAACATAACCATGAGCTTATTACTGTTACCGCTGTTATCAGTTATATTTGTTACTAGTCTACCAGGCTGATTTAAGTACTTTGCATTAACCTTTTATCCCCACAAGACTATGATTTTTCCTACTTTATAGGTGACAAAATTAAGTTAGAAACAGGTCACAAAAGCTAGTAAGCCGCAGAGCCAGAGCACATAAGCTGGTGAGTCAAGAGGCAGGATTTGATGTGGAAATATAAGTTTCTCTCATTTTATGATAAGAGATCCTTAAAAATGCTTATAATATTTTGTTCCATAAGTTATGTGTGTGGAACAGCTCCCACACTGGCTGAGCGGAGGAATGTGAGTGCCTAGACTTATGGAGATTCACCCACGAATGTGAACACTTGATGTGCCCTGCAGATTCCTCCCCACCCTGTGTTTCACACCAGCATCCTCCACCACAATTTAAGGGACCTTCTAGTCCCACCTTAGATTGACTTTAGTGGACCTATTTCATATTTTGAATAGAGAAGTGTCCTTTGTCCTCTGCCTCATGAAACAAGACATCTTGGGAAGACAAAAACACAGATGGATGTGAAAACACATTCACCGGCCATCCAATCCTATCTGTTATGTCTACTTACCTCTAAATAATATGGAGATTGATAATGAGGAAGAAGGAGTAGGAATTGATAACTCAAAATACTGCAGAAATTTTTCTTTACTTTCCTCTCTGATATGGCAAGAATAGCCAGTGCGGTGTCAGTGACAAGTAAGAGAAATTTATATTGTAAAAAAATAGGCAAAATACATTAACACCATTGTTATGGGAACCCCTAGTAGTTTATTATACTGGCTTTGAATTCTTAATACAGAAAATAACCCGAATGCTTCTAAAAGTGTGGTAGTTGTAGAAAGAAGAACTCATGTTTAACTTTCCTCTTGGTATATTCTTGGCTTTCTGGAAATGCGATGTTAAATTTATTGTTTATAAACTTAAATAGAAGTGACATTTAAGGTTTGCATATCAGCTAGCACAGTGTATAGAGAAAAACTTGACAAACTTAATTTACTTTCTCCCTCTTCCAAAAATCCAATCACTGATCATAAATTCAGTGTTACTGAAATTATGTTTTGCTACTATTCAATTGGTCAAAAAGTGGGTATGATATGATTGGAAACATATACAATGTAAATATTACAATATTTTAAATATAAACTAGAAATTTTTCAAAGTTTAACAAGTGACTCATTAATATTTAATATTAAATCATCCTTTCCTTGGCTATTGAAGGATAATATTTTTCAGAAGTTTATGACATTATCTGAAATAGAGCATGTCATACCTCAACTGATACTTCAGTTAAAATAATGTTGTAATTTATACCTCAATAAGTATAATACTTATGATTAAATAAATTAAAATGAATAAATAATGCATTTGCAATTTATACTTTACTTTAAAAAATAAAATTGGAAAAACAAACAGAAATTATAGCAAACCCTGAAAAGAGTTTTTATTCTACCTTATAAACAAACAAAAATTATGGCCACACCCTGAAAAGAGTTTTTGTTCTACCTTTTGTTCTACCCATCCAACCTTTGGATGAATGAATTGTTTATTCATTCAGCAGCTATTTACAGGGTATATATCCTGTTCCTTACACTATTGATGCTAGTGATACTGCATCAAAATGAACAAAAATCCTTATCTCTATGAGGGTTATATTCTGTATTTAATAACAAAAGCATAAATGTAGAAGTTTAAATATAAAAATATTTTCTATATTATGAATCTTTTTGAAAGAATACTTATTGATTTAATTCATTAAAACCAAGTTACATTGGTGGTGCCTGTGGCTCAGCAGTTAGTGCACTGGCCACATATACCCAGGCTGGCAGATTCGAACCTGGCCAGGGCCTGCCAAACAATAATGACAACTGCAGCAAAAAGTTAGCTGGGTGTTGTGATGGGCACCTGTAGTCCTAGCTACTTGGGAGGCTGAGGCAAGAAAATCACTTAAGCCCAAGAGTTGGAGGTTGCTGTGAGCTGTGAGTGTCACTCTACTGAGGGCAACATAGTGAGACTTAGTCTCAAAAACAAACAGCAACCAAAAACCCAAAGCTACATTGTCTATAACTTTTATCAGGTACTAACTTCAAAATCAAAACAAAATAAATAAATGCATTTTCCATCATGTCCAGAATGATCCAGGAGCTACTACATAAGTTAAGTATTCATTTGCTCATTCTATCCTTGATCCAGTAAATATCAATTGAATGTCAGCTTGAAGGATAAAAAGATTAATCAGACATATATCATGCTTTCATGGTGATTGCTTTTCAGAAGATAAAATCAGAGTAGTGCATACATAAATTTAGGGTAAAATATAAGTACCCTATAGAAAAACATAGATTTTTGTCCAAATTCAAGTAAAAGAAGGAAGAACATGACCAAACATGACCCTAAACTTTCTTTAAGATGCCTGAGACTATCTCTTTTCAGGAACGAAGATAGGGGCTAGTCATTTTGTAGATTAATATGTGTTAAGAATTTATTGAATTCTGTTTCCATTCCTATTGTGGGGCAGAAAGTGTGTGTGAGCGGTTGTTTGTTTGTTTGTTTTATGATTCCTCTCAGACATCTAGACTAGTCCCTGACACATAACAGCCATTCAATGAATGGTTGTCATTGAATGACTCCCATGATAGAATATTCACTTTTTTCGTATAGTAAATATTCCTTACAAGTAAGTATTAAAGGAAAACTGTATAAGTTCTTCCATCTTCCATAAAGAATAGAGTAATAAAAATGCAGACAAGAGAAATTGAAAGCTGTATCTAGAAAATCTACAAAGAAAAAAACTGCTTATTTGTTAATAGAATTGACTAAGGGATTGCTATTTAGTAACCTGCTTGCATCGATGACACACAGGTTTAATTACAAACTGCTGAAAAAGAAAAGGAGCTATTTCTTCTCTTTGCTTTTTAAGAGATTATAAAGATTGTACTGGAGGGGTTAACCTTCCTGGGTGGGTGACCATTAGAATGACATATTTCATCATAAAACTGTGCAGGTCCTGACATGCACAATATCTTAAGCCTTGAGACCTGCTCTAGGAAATCTCTTGGGTGTTTTCATTGGTTCCTCTGGGAACTCATCACAAGAAAGCCGTAATGAAATATGGTGGTATTTGGTATCACAGCAGGTGCACTCTTGCCTAACGGTTTTGGGGCTCCTTAGATAGATAACTTACTAGCCCACCAAGACAGAAAATAAATAAATAAACCAGTACGGTTATTTTTAATCTCTACAAGAAAATTTTGATGTGCCACCTGGGTTAGCCTACCTAATTATTATTATAAACTTGTGAAAAAGACACATTTTCTCTTTTCCAAAGTGGGTTGGAGATTCTTTTTCAAGACTTTGGCAGTGACTGTCACACTTTCTTTGATCCCTTGTAGTGCCAAGTTCTCCACCTCAGAATGTCTCCCTGGAAGTGGTCAATTCGAGGGTAAGTTGGCTAAATGTTCCCTACTTCATTATCTGTCATTCATTCACAACCTCTACTCATCTACCTGCCAGCTTGAGGACACGATGGCGGCTTCCATGTGAAGAAATGTTCTGTAACAACAAAGGGAGTGGGATTGATTCCACACCCTCTTCCATCAGACTTAAACAAATTAAATGAGATATTTGTTTACTTCTAGTATGCTTGATTTTATACATGTTATAATGGTTAAAGGGGATTCTATCAGGAAACAAAGATGTCTTTTTTTATCTGTACTCACAAGTGTATTACCGTGGTAATGTGCTAAATGGACCCATGGAAAGAGGTGGGATAAAGAAAGGATTTGTTTCCTAACATATTAATTAGAATTTAGGATTCCATCATTATCTCTGTTCTTCCCTTATCGATATAAGTCATTGAAGGCCATTCTTTAAAGCCCAGTTAAGTTAAATGTATATAACAGTGTTACACAGCCATTCTTACTTTCCCTGGAAATCTTGGAAAGTTGCTGTGACTTTAAAAAGCACTTAACTTAAGCTAAGTATAGCTGAAGATAAGTAGCCTAATGCCAGAAAATCAGTTTGCTGGAGACTTGTCATTATTTCCAGTGTGTCTCAGGGTTGAAAATAAATCAAAGCCACTTGGCAGAGTGGAACAAACAAGGATTGGTCTGGCTTGATCCTGTCATCTGCCGGCTGCATGCACTCTGGGAGAGCATTTCATTATGTCTGGGCCTCTTCTTACTTTTTAAGGGAAGCAATTGGCTTAAATGGTTTCTAAACTCTAGGAAAAAGCAGGGAAATTACATGGGTCTTAGAGACATAGCCTGGGTTTTAATTCTCGCTTTCCTTTTTCATAATTGTTATGATCTTAGAACAGTTTTCAACCTCACCAAACAGATTTCTTTATTCAAATAGTGTTAGAGTTAATGACTTTTTTTATTGGCTTATCTTGAAAAAAAATAGTAATACAGTATATTCAATGCCTCCAACTTAGTAGCCATAGTGATTATCACAAAACTCTGTGATGAAGCCCTATTTTGTGACATTGATTGGATTTGTCTCAGTCAAATGAATTTGTCTTCTGAAGCTAGTGGAATGTTTCTGAAATTGTTATCCTCGTTCATTTTTAGGCACAATGTTGGATAAGAACTAGTAAAACAAATATAAAATTAAAATAATTGAATTTAGGGAGGAAAAAAGAGCTACAGGAAAATAATCTGAAATTAACATACCACTAAAAAAGACATTTTTATCTGCAACGACATTGTTTTATAGATGCACCACTCAAATTAAGAGACTGTCAAGCCAAAGTCAAGTAGATTTTTACGATTATTTAGGTTGTTCAGCAATGAAATTCAGAAAACATATTGTTGTGTCTCTTGTTTAAAGAATAAAGGGTTATTAGAATCTTCACTTTGTATGTTTCCTCAAGGAAATGACATGGAATTTGATAATGTGTACAAGCTGTTTTGTGTTTGTGTGATTCTATCCTTTAAAAGTGAACTTCTAGCAAAAGATGAATGTTTTCTTCTGACATGTAAATAAGTCACTATTGAATGACCCTGGATGCTAACTGTATTTGAATATGTATTTACAGTCTTCTTCAAGAGGGAATTCCTGGATTGCAAAATTGACTTTTTCAACTGATTTATAGATATGGATAAATTCCATATCACATTCCATGTTCTTCTATAATATTCAGCAAGAAAATATTACACAAACACTTCTGTTCCTATTCCTCCTGCAGTTGATCTCTGGAACAGCTAGAAAATTTAAATTGTTCACTGGTTTTTCAGAATGAGTATATCAAGCCCAGGCACTGGGAGGTCTCTTATTCTCCCTCCTTCTCTTCCTCTCTCTTGTCTTGCTTCCTAATTTCTAAGGATATGTGAATTATAAATATTTTTCTTATCATCCAGAGGAAAGAAAACTGGGTGATCAAAACAGTGTTTTATCCGTTTTTTGATATGTTGATTTGGTTTTTTGATATCTTGATATTCTATTTTGATATTCTGTGTTTGACATAAAGGAAGAGTTTTCAAATATATTATTTACCCCTGACTATTAGCATTTCAAGGAACAAAGTATGTAAAAAAGAAACATTCACATTGAATAAGTTGTTTTTTTTTTTTTTAAACTAACAGAAGTACAAGTTTTTGTGTGATTTATTTTCCTTGGGATTTTTTTTTTTTTTTTTGAGCAAGAAGAAACAGAGTTAGATTTTAGTCTTTAATTATTATTATTATTATTTTTGTTTTTGAGACAGAGTCTCATTTTGTCACACTGGGTAGAGTGCCATGGCATCATAGCTCACAGCAATCTCAAGCTCAAGCAATCCTCTTGCCCCAATCTCTCGAGTGGCTGGAACTATGGGTGCCCACCACAATGCCCAGCTACTTTTTAGAGATAGGATCTCGTTCTTGCTCAAGGCTGATCTAGAATTTGTGAGCTCAAGCAAACCATCTGCTTTGGCCTCCCAGAATGCTAAGATTACAGGTGTGAGCCACTGGACCCAGGTCAGAGTCACATTTTAAAATTCGATTCTGTGTCATACTTATAAGTATAGGGCATAATTTATTGCTTTACTGACAATCAATGAAGAAATTTGCTCTGACTGATATTTTTACAGAAAGAAACTAGAATTTCTATAGTTAGAACTGAGAAGTCATTTAAACTATAAATGATAATTTGTAGGTACTTAATTAAGGTCAAGGTCACCTAGAAGCCAATTGGATCCCAGAAATCATGTCCTGGACTATTCAGACAAAGAGGTCTTTATACATTTAGACAATAGAGCTTAAGGGCATTCTCTTACTATATAATTCCTAAAAGCTCCAGAGTGGATTACCTTTACACAGCTGTAATAACGTAACAGACTCCAACCCCTTCACACAGCTGTGATCACAAGTTTTGTATTGAAATAATGGTTTGACCTGTACATACTATATGTCAGGTGATAATAGATTATGATGAGACATATTTCTTGTACTAAAATTTCTTTACAAGAAATAACACCTTCCGGGGGGGGGGCGAATAACAGTATTTACAGTATTTATTTACAGTATGGACTTTAAAATGTGACTATGTTTAAGAAAACCTTCTTATAAAGTTAATTTTACTTAAGATTTTACTTTTAAACTCAGTTATTATTTGAGCAAATAAATATTACAACTAATTAGTTGGCTAGCATATAAAGCATGTGCTTATAGAATGCAAAGAACTAATGCTGACACACAACCACTTTCCTACATTTCAATCCAAAAGGCTTGGGAACTTTTAGGGTATGCTAGGATTCAAGATGCTTGGATTCTTTTACTAGCTCTTTGAGACCCTTGGAAAGTCACTATGCCTTGATTTTATTTATACATTTAACATTTACCACTTATAATACCAGGAATATGATCCAGACCTTGCCTTCACGGAGTGCACAGTTTAGGAGGAAACGTAAAATAAAAAATTCCTGTTGCATCTACTCATATTTAACTTACTGTAATCTGTCAAAGTTGACATTATTTTCTCATTGATAAAAAGAGAGATGAAAAAGAGAATCCTAACCTCTTGCAACTCCAACCATCTGTGACTGTATTTCTATATACTATTATAGCTTTTCTCACCCATTTTCTCTCTCCAGAATTAGAAAAAACAATACAAGGACATTGATTTGAACATACTGGGTCTAACTTACAAGTCCAGATTTTCATCTATTGAGTGCTACAGGATGATTGCAAGGAGTGACATATTCAACTTCCTTTTCCCCTCCCACCAAAAACAATACATCATGCGGCATGGCTCATATTTCAATCTAAACACTGCGATGGAGGTTTCTTCTTGTTCTATCACTTCAGCCCTCTTCATTGTTGAAATCTTATCTTTGAACACCTTGAACATTGATCTGTTTGTTGCATTTGTAAAAGCTGGTACTAGTGACTCAGAGTATGAGCGTCTATGTGGTGTTTTCAGTGCAAATGTAAAAAAAGGTACCCCTATCTTATTTATTTATTTATTTATTTATTTATTTATTTATTTATTTAGAAACAGAGTCTTACTCTTTCTCCCAGGCTGGAGTGCAGAGGTCCTATCCCAGCTTGTTGTAACCTAAAATTCCTGGGCTAAAGTGATCCTCCCAGTCCATCTTCCCCAGCAACGAGGACTATAGGCATAGACTATCATGCCCAGCTAAGTTTTTTAAATTTGTTTTTAATAGAGAATAGGGGTACTGCTATTTTACCCAGGCTAGTCTTCAACTTCCGGCCTCAAATAATCTTCCTGCCTCAGCCTCCCAAATTGCTAGGATGACAGGCACAAGCCACCATGCCCATCTCTTCCTCCACCTTAATAAGTGTCTCACATTCCCACTTTTCAGCAAAACTTGGCATGCTTAACTAACTTGAAAATGAGTTCAGCAGTCAAACAATTTCCTTTACCCAGAAACTACCCAAAGGGAGAATTAAAACATCGATATTCTACTTTGAAAAACAAACTGATCGCCTTGGCTTCTGATATTTTAAATCATGTGTGGGTGTGTGTAACAATACAGGGGGAATCTACATGTATTGGTGGGTAACTTAGATAACTGAGAGGGGCATGCTATTAAAGATGTGGTGTGACTTGATGAATTTTTGTCTATCTCTGTCCCTTGTCATTGAGTTGGTGATAACCCTCTTATCAATACAAGTCCACAGTCAAGTAGTTAGCTGAGTGAGTTGTTTGTGTATGAAGTTGGAAGGAGATGGAGGAAAATTGGAGGAATGGAAAAAAAATGTAAGTTATGATATTGACTGGAAAGCAATGTGTAAGTTAAAATATTGACTGGAAAGCAACCTAAGTTAGGATTTTAGTTTTCAAGTCCTCTGTGTTTTATATTTTTCTTTCTTTTTGTTTCTCATTTCTTTGTTCTGAAACTGTCTTTTCTTGGGAATACAGATTTGAATTCACACCCCTCCCTTCTGCAGAACCACACTTCTGGAAGTATAGTTCTCAAACAGGTGTCTGCACCTACTCTGTACCCTCAAAATGCGTCTTGTGAATGTTGATCTCATTCAAGAATGTTGTATGGAGTCATAGGCCTCAGATGGCTCATGAAGAAAAGTCCTGTGCCTCCCTAAATCATCCTAAATTCTTCATAAAGTAGACTTTGGCCTTTGAGTTTCCGGACCCAGAACTCTTACAAAAGTGCTGTTTTCAAACTGGATTTAATGTAGAGAAAAAGGACATCTAGGAGACCTCAGTGATTACCTTTATTTAATGATTGATTAGAAATGGCATTTGCTTACTAATGGACATTTTCAATAAAATAATGTTTACACTTACACACTTGACACTGATATGTGTACTCACTGATTGTACATACAACATTTCTGCTTCAACAGATTACCTGCCCTAATTATCCATCTTTTCAATGACAGTTGAAATAGACATAAATATCTCATATTTATTTTAGTTATTGATCCATTTTTTGACTCATTACATGATTGTTCTTTGAGAATAGGTAATGTCCAGGGAGCTGTCATTGAAAGTTTTAAGGGAGGGTGTGGGATAGGAGCATAACTATTATAAGAAAGGTGATGTTTCCTGTTAGTTCTTACAGTTTTGTCTTCCTGTCTAGAATGTAAACCTTTACATATAAAGTTTTATACTCAGTTAAAATCAGATAATATGTAATAATCTGTGAGACCCCCCAAGATAAAACTACTCCTTTTTTATTGTGGTAGTATATACTTACACAAAATTTACCATTTTAACTATTTTTAAATGTACAGGTTTATGGTGAGAAGCACATTCCCACTGTTATGCCTCTCTCAGCTTCCATGTTGACAATATTCTCAATCTTCCCAAACTAAGCTTGGTACCTTTATCTATTAATGCCCCTCCCCTTTCCCTTCACCGTGTCCCTGGCAAACACCATTCTACCTTCATCCTGACTAACTTTACAAAAGAGCAAGGAAGGCAACTCAAACAAACAAACATCAACAAAAAAGAAGGATTGCCTTTTCACTTCATTTTTATTGAGAAATAAAATATTTTTAAAAGTTGTATATTCTCACTACCATAGGGAATTGAAGAATTTAATCCACAATAGGGGTCAAGAATATAGGCAGCTGCTTTAATTTGCTGGGAAGAAATGATTCCCTTTTGATTATTGTTAGTGCTTTTAGAATACTTCTGTTCTGAAGCCCCACATTTATATATTATTTTTAGAAAACCTACCAGTAAAGCCAACTGTCATATTTAGTAATAAGAAACCAGAACTATATGCATGAGGTTGTTCTGGAGTAATTCTAAAAACATCATTTTTTCCCACAAGCATCATTCTTCTATTGCATGATAATTAAATCCACAGCTCCTAACTGGGAGCTAAATTGATCCTTCGACTTTTTGTGAAAGTTCCGAAATGCCAGTAGTTTTTCTTCCAGTGAAAGATTAGTTAATGAATAAAGATTAACTGTGAATGGGAAGTATAATAAAATATTTTAAAATTTAGGTAACTGATTTATAAATAATATAACTATATATGCCAATTTAAATGCATTCTGCAAAGAAGTTGAATAAGAGGATACTCTGAAAATTCAAAGCATATCCTTGTCCCAGATTTTCTTGGAGAAGTTTTGCCAAAAAGCTATTCCAGAGAACTTGTTTGTGGAACTTCCCCAGGGGATGATGTCGCAATGTTTTAAAAGTTTTTGAGCAAGATGTGAAGTTTTCTATGAGAGATACTAGAAACTCAGACATATTTGCTTAACTCACTTTTATTTGTTTAACTTTTCTCAAATTATTTTTGTTCTACAAAAAAAAAAAGCTTTTATGTAAAATACTTTAAAACTTTTCAGAGTTCCTCATGTTAATATCGTCATATACATTCCAACCAGGAACAATGTACTCCATACATTGAGCAACCTTATCTCCCCAAAGTGTATTCTTATCTGAATTAATTTAAACTGAAAATATAAATCAAGTGAAATAAAAGAGACAGGTTTATATTTATAGAAAGCTAGAAGAGAATCAAGGAATAGCCATTATAAAGTGCCTTTGTGTATAGCTGTAGAAGAGAGAATTGAGAACTCTCTGTGACATCTATACAAGGTAGCATAAGTTAGAGGCAGGATTAAATCTCCGTGTCAATATGAACATTTCCATGATGCAAACAGGACTTGGAAACACGTTTTCTATAATTTTCCCAGCTTTCATCTTTCAAATACATAAAATACATCAGTTTTTGCTAGTGTGTGTTTTAAGGCTATTGTATTTTGTTCCTTCCAAATTTATTATAACCACTGCCATTACTATAGTTACACAAAGAATTTTGACAAAGAGATTGAAATATATTAATAGACTATCATTCTCTTTTGAGTTCCAGTCTTACTTTAATATCACCTTTTAATTTATACTTCATGACACTCATTTCTAATGGCTCCATTTCTGGTTGGCTCTGAAGGCAAATCTCACGTTAGCCTTTCCATGAAGTTTAATGAGATTTCCCTCAAGTCATACATTTTTGAAAAGTGGGAGGTTTAATAAAGGGTTTAAATTAAATGAACCTAGGTCTAGTGATAAGGTCTCTGATTTTAATTTAGTTCATGGCAGTTGCTCTTATGTTTGGAATAGTTGATGAGTTATAAATAAGTTCAGTCCTACCAGAAGGTAAAAGCAGTTGCTAACTATGTGATTTGATTTTAGAGATATTGAAACATTCGCCTATGTGAAAAACTTTTATATATTAGCATAGTTTTGAATATTATTCATATTAGAAAATAGCTGTTAAAATACATGTATTTTTTTAAAGTGAACAGTTTATTTAGAATTAAACAAAGGTATGATGTGATACAGTACAAGCAAGATACTCAAGATAGGTATAATAGTATTACTCACACAAAAACTTAAATTTCACCTCAAAAAAATCACAAGACAAAAGAGAAAGCAATTTCACTGTTATAAAGTGAGATATTTCATGCAAGGTATTAACTATGCCTCCCCAAAGCCCAACCTCCCAACAAACAAAAAGCTATCTTGGAATACTGCAATGCTAACATATTAACCACAGTATGGGAAATTCATGGGAAAATAGTAATTAAGCAATGACTTAAATGAAATAACAAAGTTCAAACTATGATAAACTCATAGACCACAATGATTTTACAAGACAAGCAATTCCAGAAATCTTATTAACAATAAAAAAGAAGAAATATTTCAATATCATTCTACTTGATCTGGATACACCTGATATTGAAATTGGAGAAAATATATTGTTATAAAGGGAAATTACAAACATGTTGCACTTATGATAAATGAGGATGCAATATCCTGAACAACATATTGAGAAGTTGAATTAAAAAATTAATGTTTATGTACTATGGTCAAAATTGAATCCAATTTATATGAAAGTTAGTCACTATTTTCTTTTCTTTTTCTTTTTTTTTTTTTTTTGGTTTTGTTTCCCGCCCCCCCCTCCCGGCGGGGCTGTGTGCGATCTCCTTCCCCCATGCTCCACTGTGCCATTGATTGTCATTAATTGTCCTCAAATCAAAGTTGAATACATAGGATTCATGCTTCTCCATTCCTGTGATGTTTCACTAAGAATAATATGTTCCACCTGCATCCAAGTTACCACAAACACTGCAAAATCTCTAGTCTTTTTGATGGCTGAGTAATATTCCATTGTATCCATATACCATAGCTTACCAATCCACTCCTGGATTGAAGGACATTTAGGCTGTTTCCACACTTTAGCAATTGTAAATTGGGCTGCAATAAACAGCCTAGTACAAGTGTCCTTATAATAAAAGTTTTTTTTTTTTTCTTCTGGATAGATGCCCAGCAATGGGATTGCAGGATCAAATGGGAGGTCTAGGTTGAGTTCTTTGAGTTTTCTCCATACTTCCTTCCAAAAAGGTTGTATTAGTTTGCAGTTCCACCAGCAGTGTAAAAGTGTTCCTTTCTCCCCACGTCCACGCCAACATCTGCAATCTTGAGATTTTGTGATATAGGCCATTCTCCCTGGAATTAGATGGCATCTCAGGGTGGTTTTAATTTGCATTTCTCTAATAATTAAGGATGATGAGCATTTTTTCAAGTGTTTACTGGCCATTTGTCTGTTGTCTTTAGAGAAGATTCTATTCATCTCTTTTCCCCATTGATGTATGGAATTATTGGTTTTTTTCTTGTAGATTAATTGAAGTTCTGTATAGATCCTGGATATTAAACTTTTATCAAATTCAAAATGTGCAAATATCCTTTCCCATTGGGTAGGTTGTCTATTTGCTTTGGTTGTTGTCTCCTTGGCTGTACAGAAGCTTTTCAGTTTAA
>CAUYRH010003294.1:0-12674 GCA_963574655.1 Perodicticus potto
AACATATTCTTCTTAGTAACGTATCTCAAGAATTGAAAAAAGTATCCTATGTACTCAGTACTACTATGAAATCAATATATAACCATCTACACACTCATACAAATGGTAAAACATAACTATAGTCCAGAAAGTAGAAGGGAAGAGGAAAGAGAGGGGAGGGGAGGGGGTATATGGGAGGAGGGAAGGTATGTAGGGGGACCTCACCTAATGTGCATGATGCAATGGTACATTTCAAAACTATTAAGAAATGAGTATAATTGTGATGGATGTGTTACTTAGCTCAATATAAGCACTTCACATTGTATATCAAATCAGTATACTGAACCCCATAAATGTATCAGTGTACAAAGTTATGATTTAATAAAAACAACAACAAAAAAGTCACATAAAAAAAGTGATACCTGAGCCTTGTCTGTGCACTGACCAGACTGTTTGGGTCTATTCTCACTGGTCCTGGGAGTGGGCTCAATTTCTGATCATTGAACTGTTTGTCACTCTTTTGCTGACTGCTTTAGCATAGGATAAAATGTGTGTTACTCTAAAGCCAACAGGAAACTGATCAGTTGTCCTCAGTTTGTAACCAGATTTGGTATCACTTTGCCTATGACCAAAGGGGAAAACCCTAATCGTTTCAATTAAGACGATTAAGAGAAACGCAGCGATTGACCACTGATCCCTGTTGCAGGACTGATGAGGAAGCTCACGTGTTCTCTAATAGGGTGAGTGGTGATAGAGCGGTGGAGACGTCCAGTTGGGCCACAGTGACCTTCATAGGCATCTTTCCCACCCCACATCACAGTTTGTGCATATGAAAATGTTGCATGTGATTCTGTAGGGCCATAGGGCATGTGGGAATAAACGAGGCTCCTGAACTAGAACGTAAATAAAGCAGTGGTTATTTATTCAGTAAGGCATCAACCACTTTCACTTGGGTTTGGCAGAGGCTCAAAACCAGGCAGGGGAATGGGAAAGCTTTAGAGGAGAAAGAGCGCAGGCTTTGGGTAGACCCTGGCAGGAGGCTGCAGGTGTGGGGACACTAGGGACAGATTGACAAAAAGCCAGGCATCCCACTTCATGGGCTTCATGAGTCCATCTGGCCTTCTCAGATTGGTTCTGAGTTGGAAGTGAGTGTGAAAGTTAGGGAGACTTCACTGATTAGCTGAGTCCTGAATGTTTCAGGCCAGTGGAGCCCAGGTTGTGACTGAGAATTCTGCTGTAGCAAGTAGTTTAGCCATTCTGCACAGTAAGACCTCAGGGGACTGTATTACAGTGTTAAAATATTAAATACATAAGGCTAGGCTGAATTACTAAGAGTTGAGTATGAGAAAGAGGAAATTTTGTTTTGGGAAACATGACCTGCTGTACACTGCAGAGCGGGTCACAGGAAACAAGAGGGGCATGATGGAGGCCTGCACTGCCATCTTGGAACAGGAAATGCTTGTCCACACAGCTGACTAAGGTGTAAAGAAAATTTTTTTAAAAAAATGTTTTAGATTAATATGAGGGTACATACGATTAGGTTACATTGTTTGCATTTGTGCAGTAACGTGCAAGTTGTCACTTAGCCCTTCACCCAGGAGGTGTGCCATACACTTACTTTGTGCGCATTATGTGGGGGTGGGAACTTACTGAACCCTCTGCCCTCTCCTTACTTCTGGAATTTAATCATGTTTTTCTCTTATGTGGGCCTGTGGTTGTTTGTCTACTACTTTCAACTTAGTATTGAGTACATGGATGTTTGCTTTTCCATTCTTGAGATACCTTACTAAGGAGAATGTTCTCCAACTCCATCCAGGTAAAAACAAAAGAGGTGAAGTCTCCCATCTTTTTTATGGCTGAATAGTATTCTACGGTATACATATACCACAGTTTATTAATCCATTTTTGGGTTGATGGGCACTTGGGTTTTCTTTTTTTTTTTTTTTTGGCACTTCTTTTCAATTTTCACATCTTTGCAATTGTAAATTGAGTTGTTATAAACATTCAAATGCAAGTGTCCTTATGATAAAAAATGATTTTTTCCCTGTCTTGGTAGATACCTAGTAATGGGCTTGCAGGATCATATGGAAAGTTTACTGATAGCTCTTCAAGGATTCTCCATACCTCCTTGTGAAAAGGTCATGTTAGTTTGCAGTTCCACCAGCAGTGCATAACTGTTCCCTTCTCTGCACACCCATGCCAGCATCTGCAGCTTTGGGATCTTGTGATGTGGGCCATTCACACTGGGGTTAGGTGATATTTTAGAGTGGTTTTGATTTGCATTTCTCTGATGCTTGGGGCTGATGAGCATTTTTTCATGTGTTTGCTGGCCATTCTTCTGCAAAAGATTCTGTTCATGTCTCTTGTCTGATGATTAATGGAGTTAAATGATCTTTTCTTGTTGATTTGCTTTAATTTTCCGTACATTCTGGTTACTAGCCCTTTGTCAGATTCATAACCTGCAAGTATCTTCTCCTCTTCTGATGGTTGTATATTTGCTTTGTTTATTTTGTTCTTAGATGTGCAAAAGCTTTTTAGCTTGATCAGGTCCTGTTTATGTATTCTTGTTGTTGCAGTTGCCAATGGAATCTTCTTTCATAAATTCTTTCCCCATCTGGGAAGAATCAACATTGTTAAAATGCCTATACTCTCAAAACAATCTGCAGATTTAACATTTAAATTAAAATACTGACATAATACTTTGAAGAACCGAAAAACTAATTCTTCGATTTATACGGAACCAGAACAAAAACCCCACATAGTCAACACTATTCTATGAAATAAAAACAAATCTAGAGGCATCATATTACCAGACTTGAGGTTAAACTGCAAGTGTATAGTGATCAAAACAGCATGGTCCTGGCACAAAAACAGAGACATCAATCTATGGAACACAACACAGAACCTAGAGATGAAACCAGCCTCATATCACCTTTTGATCTTCAGTAAACAAAGAAAAGTATACAGGGGAAAAAGAATTTTTATTTAATAAATGGTGCTCAGAGAAATCGTTAGCCATATATAAAAAACTGAACCTGTACTTCTTACCACTTACAAAAATTAACTTATGCTGGATGAAATATCTAAGACATAAAATTATAAAAACTCTAGAAGAAAATGTGAGAAAAACTCTTAAGGCAAACCTTTAGACAAAGCAGGCTCTGAATTCAGACTGTGAGATGTAGTCTATACAGTCCGAGTTGATGTCAGTCTATGTCATTTGAATCACATGCTTTATTGGCACCATCCCCCTGCCCTCTGATAAAACAGAACCAAAGTTTGTTTGGTTGATGTGATACCTGAGAGTGGTTTGTTTAGACAAAAGAAAAGGAAAGAAAAAAAAATCAGAATTTGGTTCTAATGAGATGCCTGAGAAAGTGAAGGCAAGGTGAGGCATATCCCTGCAGCCAGGGCCTGCCATCCTTGATGGGAACAGGCAGGGGGCAGCGTCCTCTGGGGAGGTTGGAAAAGATGACAGGTTTATGCTTAGAATGTGAGGAAACCAGAGAGATGCTCTGCACATAATTTTATTTTTTTTCTTGATGAAGTCCAGAAAGGTATTTCTTCAAGAACAAGGCAGAGTAAATTAACATAACAGAGGAGAGTTTCCTCTGTACAAGGGTGGACATGGCCACCTGCTGTTTTCTGGCTTACCCACATTGTTCATTGTTTTTATTTTTCCCTAATTACCATGTTATATTGCAGCGTGTGGACATTTGACTACAAGCTGGTTTATATTGCATAATTATGGAGAGAGAGCTTGTAATTAGTCACCCTAAATTCTTGATGACTTCTGAGAATCAGTGATTCCTAAGTGGAGGAGATTGATAGCCATAATTAGTGGAATCAGTGTAAAAGTATTCCCAGACTTTCATTGTCTTAGGACATAAAAACTCATCGTTACATAACGACCTGTTGATAACTTGACATTGGTGACTGTCAGCCTTTTTTTCATGCTTTTTCTCCTTATTCTCTGCTTCACAGCACTAGTTATAAGGATCACAAAAACTTTGACCTTAATTTGAACTACTGTAATTCTGAATAATTGCAATTAAATCTGCTACTGTTAAACAATAAGGAAGAAGAAATTTAGAGGCAATTGGACTATTGTTTTTAATTTTTTTTCACTTTTTATTTTGATGTCATTACAGATGAAGAAGAAATTGCAGAAATATTACAGAAAGGCCTGGGGCCAGCTTACTCATTTTTCCAGGGATGGCATCTAGCATAACCATAGTACGATATCAAAAGTAGAACATGGCCATTGGTGCAACTCATAAGCCTTATTTAGATTTCACCAGTTTTATATGCACTCATTTGTGTGCGTATGTAGTTCAGTGCCTTTATTTATGGCACTTTATAGGTAGGCACCTGTAACCACATACCTGCTGTCATCACACAGATCTCAGGAAGAGTGTCTCCTGGCACTGCACAGCTGTAGGGACACTCATCCTCTCCCTCATGCTGAGATGCTGAGTCCCAGGAAACCACAATGTATTCTTTAAAAATATCTCATGAATTATATCATTCAGTTTTGATATTGTCCTTTTTTCACTCAGTATAATAGTTCTCTTGAGATCCATACAATTTGTGTGTGTCCATAGTTTGTTCCTTCATTCACTCCCTATAGGACATTCTGGTTCTTTCAACTTTCTGATGAGTAACGTTCTTGTTCAGGGTTTTGTACGGATATAAGTTTCAATTTTCCTGAGATAAAAGCCCAGAGCATGATTTCTGGATAATATGGTAAGAGTAAACACTCTTACCGTTCAGCCGTTTTCTCAGTGACTGGACCATTTTACATCCCCAGTGACAGTGTGTAAGAAATCTGGTCTAACTGCTCCCTCTCCAGCATTTGATGGAATTTTTAGTTTAGTTGTTTTAATAGGCATGTGTGATTTAAAATTGCATACAAAATTTATGGCCACCTCGTATTTACTAAATATGAGGACTTTGTCAATGTGCGGTTTGTACATAATTTCTCTTGATCTCTTGAGAAAGATTGCCTAATCTTTTTTTAAAATAGTATTTTACGAGCAAAAGGTTTAATTTCCAAGTCCAGCTTAATTGATTTTTTCTTTTATGGATTATGCTTTTGATTTCCCTTGTAAGAGCTTTTCACTTTACTATACCTCTTGAAGGTTTTACCTTATGTTTTCTTCTAAAACTTCTGTAGTTTTACATGCTGCTTTCAAATCCATGATTAATTTTGCACCAATTTTTGTATAATGTATGAGACATAGCTTAAGGTTCATTTCCTACAATGTCCAGTTGCTCTGGCACCATATTGAAAAATTTATCCTTCCTCAACCTTAAATGAATTGCTTTTACACTTTTGTTAAGAATCAGTTGGTCATCCTTTCATGGGATCCACAAAGTCCCTTTCTTAAAAGGATTCGTTTTGTAAAATTTAGATTCAATCAAAAGGCCACATTCAAGTTTCCAGGAGGCTACATGTGGCCCCAAAGTCACAAGTTCCCCACCCTGCACGAGTCCTGCTCCATTGATCAGCTTTTTCTGTTCCTCTCATAGTATCTGGCTGTCTTGATAACTGTAGCCGTGTAATAAGTCTCTTTTTTTTTTTTTGAGACAGAGCCTCAAGCTGTCACCCTGGATAGAGTGCTATGGCATCACAGCTCACAGCAACATCCAATTCCTGGGCTCAAGCGAGTCTCCTGCCTCCGCCTCCCAAGTAGCTGGGACTACAGGCGCCCGCCACAACGCCCGGCCATTTTTTGGTTGCAGCCATCATTGTCATTTGGCGGGCGGGCCCGGGCTGGATTTCGAATCCGCCAGCTCCAGTGTATGTGGCTGGCGCCTTAGCCTGTTGAGCCACAGGCGCCGAGCCCGTGTAATAAGTCTTAATATCAGGTAGAGACATTACTGCTACTTTGTCTTCATTTTAAAATCATTTCTACCAGCTTGGCACCGTGGCTCACACCTGTGATCCTAGCATTCTGTGATGCAGAGGCAGGTGGATTGACTGAGCTCCCGAGTTCGAGATCAGCCTGAGCAAAAGCCAGACCCTGTCTCTACTGAAAATAGAAAAACGAGCCAGCCATTGTGCTGGGCACCTGAAATCCCACCTACTTGGAGTCTGAGGCAGGAGGATGACTGGAGCCCAAGAGTTTGAGGTTGCTGTGAGCTATGACACCACGGCACTCTACCCAGGATGACAGAATGAGACTCTGTCTTTTAAAAATAAATACACACACACACACACACACACATATACATTCATATGTAATATTTCTGCAATTTCCTCTTTATCTGTAATGACAACAAAATAAAAAGTGAAAAAAATTAAAAACAATGGCTCAGTTTCCTCAATTTTTTCTTTCTTATTGTTTAACAGTAGTAGATTTAATTGCAATTATTTAGAATTACAGTGGTAATAGACATTCCGTATTTATATTTTATAGTGATGAGAAACATAATGTGTTTGTGATTTATGTTACATTCTTGAAATAAAGGTCCTTGTTAAATTAGTTTTTTTAAACTAGTTTTGTTTTTCCTTTTTTTTTAACCATTAACTTTCTCCATTGCTCTTCTCTTAGTAATTTCATTGATTTCTGTTATTATTTTTTTTCCTTCATCTCTTTTAGGAAATATTTTGCTATTCCTTTTCTAATTTTTTTAGGTAAGAGCTTAGGTTATTAGCATGAGAACTTTATTCTTTCTATGTTTTACTTTCTTTCTTTCTTTTTGATTTTTTTGAGACAAAGTCTTACTTTATCCCCCTGGGTAGAGTGGCCTGGCATCGAGGCTCACAGCAACTTCATACTCTTGGGCTCAAGATCTTGTTGTGTCAGCCTCCCAATTAGCTGGGCCCATGGCACGTGCCATAATGCCCAGCTGTATTTTTTTAGAGACAGGGTCTTGCTCTAGCTCAGGCTGGTCTTAAACTCCTCAGGCAATCCACCTGCCTAAGCCTCCCAGAGTGCGCTTCCTACTTTTTTAAAAATATATATTTATTTTAAAAAATGTTAAAAAACTTAAGCTTACTGCATCTAGTATTTTGAAGCAGTCTCTCACACATGTAATTACCAGGCCTGGCTCTTCCTTAGCATCTGAGATGAGATTAGACCTGGCACTTTCAGAGGGACGTGGCCGTACATTCCTTTTTTTTTTTTTTTAAATGGTCAAAATAAGCAGCTGTTTATTAAGGGTACTTTAATACACATATCATAAAATTGAAAAATCCTTTAGGTCTTTTTGGGCAGAGTGGGTTCCTGGTGATCATATGTCATATACAGTATGTTGAAGATGGGCAATGCCTGTCTGCAATGTGTATCTGGTAACAGCAATGATAGAAAATCAATCTGTTATAAAGACAGGATCCTTCTGAGTCACCTAATGTGAGGGATCAGGGATAATTCCATGAAATCAAGGAGCTTAGCTTAAGAGTGGAAAGATTTAGAAAGGACAAGTTGACTTTGATCAAATATATGAAAACTTCTTATAGAGAAGGAAGATTTGAAGTGCAATGAGAAGAATGAACAAAGATAATAGGCTTATTTTGTCTCAATAAAAGAAAGAAATTTCTATCAATTAAAACTGTCCTCTAGAGAAATAAGCAGGGGGTGGCACCTGTGGCTCAAAGGATTAGGGCGCTGGCCCCATATACCGGAGGTGGCAGGTTCAAACCAAGCCCCGACCAAACTCTGCAAAAAAAAAAAATAGAAAGAAAAAAGAAAAAAAAAAAAAGAAATAAGCAGGAAGAGTAGAGATAGGGAAGGGGGGAAGGAGTGGGGGGTCTCAGTGTGTGACACACCTTTTGGGGGCAAGACACAAGTATAACAGGGACTTTACCTAGCAAGTGCAATCAGTGTAACCTGGTTTCTTGTACCCTCAATGAATCCCCAACAATAAAAAATAAAATAAAATAAGCTACCATGGGAGGCAATGAACTTCTTGTCACTGGAGATGTTCAAGACAACACCAAGTGTCAATTTTAGGGAAAGTTATGCATAGTGATAAAAGACTTCAGCTTTTAAAAAGTATTGCTCTGAATCTTTATTAAATAAGTTCAATGATATTTTATTCATTGGAAATTCTTTCTGTTTCATCTCCCTCTGCCTCATTTCTTCACAGTCCTGAAACATCCTCTCCATACTGCTTTACGATGTCTGTTTTTCCTCTCCCCTTCCCCCATGGGGAGCAAGAATCTCCTTTTTTTGTTTTCCATTTTTAAGGGCATTTTCTTAGTTATTGTGTTGAGACATTTATATTCTGCATTTATAAAGTTTCATTTGTACCCTTCTAAGATGCACTGTAGCTGTGGTCCCACCAATTGCCCTCCCTCCACCCATCCTCCCTCCTCCCCTCTCCTCCCTTGCCCTTTCCCCTATATTCTTGTGCTATAATGGGGTTTTAGCCTTAATAGAGACAGCCAATATTTGAAGACCCAATGGTGGAGAACTTCTCAGAACTGGGGAAAAAAGGAATCTTTAGAACAAAGGAACATCAACAATTCCTGGATTAAAAATAAAAATAAAACAGTTTCACAACTGGACATATCATAATGAAAATGCAAACCTTCAAATATACAAGGAGAGTTTCTAAAGATAGGAAGAGGGATGACCTATGAAATCCTAACAATCAGACTGAAATTAATCTACTCATTGTCAAAAGTATATTCCATAAGACTATAAAACCATCTGAATTATAATGGAGAATGATGTCTGTCTAGAACTCTGTTTGAATCTAAGCTATCATTTTATAGTGAGAGTAATAGGACTTTAATATTTTTAAAGGATACAAGTGTTTTAGTTATATGGATACCTGTATAATGCTTAAGTTAGTGTTATCAATGGGCCCATTACAAGAATAGTGCTCACTGTACCTAAGATATAAGTTTTTAATCTCACACCCCCTTCCCAACCTCCCTCTTCTTGGTTTACAATGCCCTTCATATCTCTTGCTGTCTGAATGAACCCATTTTTTAGCTCATATTAGTAAGAATATATGGTGTTTGGTTTTTCATTCCTGAGATACTTCACTTAGGATAATGATCTCTAGTTCCACTTATGTTGCTGCAAATGACATTTTATTCCTTGTTATGATTGAATAGTATGCCACAGTAAGTGTATGTATGTAAATTTTATATGTATATGTGTGCATATGTGTGTACATATATAAAACATTTTCTTAATCCAATTGTGAGTTGATGGGCACTTAGATGGATTCCACATTTCTGCAATTGTGAATTGTTTTGCAATAAATATTCTAGTGCAGGTGTCTTTTCGATAAAATAACTTTACTTCCATTGGGTAAATACCCAGTAGTGAAACTGCTGGATGGAATGGCAGGTCTACATTTATTTATTTGAGGAATCTCCATGCTGTCTTCCATATACGTTTTACTGACTTGTAGCCTGAAATTAGTGTATTAGCTTTCCTTACTCTGCATCCATGCCAACATTTACTGTTTTTTGACTTTTCAATAATGGATATTCTGATAGTGATAAAGTTGTATCTAATCATAATTTTAATTTTAATTTACCTCATGGTTAATGATTTTTTTATATGTTTGTTGGACAACTGTCTATTTTCTTTTGGAAAACAGCCATTCATGTCTTTTGCCCATTTATGATGGTTTTTTTTTTCATTGCTGATTTGCTTGAGTTCTTCATAGATTATGATATTAGTCCTTTGATGGATATATGCATGTATAGCTCATGAATATTTTCTCCCATTCTGTAGGTTGTCTATTCACTTTATTGATTATTTCCTGTGCTGTGCAGGAAATTAAATCCAGCTTATTTTTTTTTTCTCATTGTCATATTTGCCTTTGGTGTCTGATGTCTAAACAAGTTTTCCCCATAATTACTTGTAGAACTTCTATAATTTTTATGGTTTCACACCTTATATTTAACTCTTTCATCCACCATGAAGAGAGATAAGGATTCTGTTTTATTCTTCTGCATGTGGCTATCCAATTTTCCTAGTACCATTTATTGATTAGGGCTTCCTTTTCCCGGTGTATGCTGTTTGCTTTGTTGAAGATAAATTGGCTGTAGGTAGATGGTTTTATATATTTTTTTTATTTTTATTTTTATTAAATCATAATTGTGGACATTAGTGCAATCATGGGGCACAATGTGCTGAATTCATATACAATCTGAAATATTTTCATTGAACTATTTAATGTAGCCTTCATGGCCTTTTAATCACTATATGAAGACATTTATATTCTGCATTTAGTAATTTTCACTTGTACCCTTCTAAGATGCACTGTAAGTGTCATCCCACCCATCACCCTCCCTCCACCCATCCTCCCCCCTCCCCTCCCCTCCCTTGTCCATTTCACCATTTGATGCTTTTATATTTGGATTTTGTATTCTGTTCCATTGCTCTCAGTCTCTACTTTTATACCAGAATCATACGGTTATGGTTACTATAGCATTGTTGTATAATTTGAAGTCAGGTAAGGTTATGCCTGCAGATTTCTTCTTTTTGCTTAAGATTGCTTTGTTTGTTCAGGCTTTTGTAATTCCCAGTAAAGCTTGGGATTTTTTTTAGATCTGTGAAATATGATGTTGGTATTTTGATGAGGATTATGCTGAATCTGTTAATCACTTAGGAAAGTATGGACATTTTAACAATGTTGATTTTACCAGTCCATGAGCATGGGATATTTTCCCATTTGTTTGTGTTTTCTATGATTTATTCATCCATGTTGTTTAGTTTTCCTTGTGGAAGTCTTTCACTCCTCCATTAAGTATATTCCTAGGTATTGTTTGCTTTGTAGCTATTGTAAATGATATAGAGTTCTTGACTGGACACTCCACTGGACTGCTGTTAGTGTATAGAAATGCTACCAATTTGTGTACATTGATTTTATAACCTGAGACTTTTCTGAGTTCATTTATCAATTCTTGGTATATTGATGGGGTCTTTAGTGTTTTGTACATATAAGATCATATCATTGGTAAACAGGGCTAGTTTGATCTACTCTTTCCCATGCCCCTTATTTATTTTTTGTCTGATTTCTCTGGGTAGAACTTCTAATACTATGTTGAATCCAAGTGGTGACAATGGGTATTTATGGGCTTGTTCCAGTTCTTAGGAGGAATGCTTTCAACTTTTCCCCGTTGACTCTGATGTTTGCTGTGGGTTTGCCATATATGGCTTTTATAATTTTGAAATATGTTTTTTATGCCTAGTTTGTTGAGGGTTTTTATCATGAAAGGGTGCTAGATTTTATCAAATACTTTTTATTCATCTACTGATATGATAATATAATGTTTGTTTTTGCTTCTGTTTACGTGGTGATTTAACATTGAAATATAGATGTTGAACCATTTTTGCATCCCACTTGATAATCATGGTTGATTATCTTTTTGATGTGCTGTTTAGTTTCATTTGCTACTATTCTGTAGAGTATTTTTGTATTTTTGTTCATAAAGAATATTGGTCTGTATTTTTCTTTTTTTTTCTTTCTTTTTTTTTAAATTAAATCACAATTGTGTACATTAGTGCAATCATGGGGCACAATGTGCTGACTTCATATACAATCTGAAATATTTTAATAAAATTGTTTAATATACCCTTCAAGGCCTTTTAAACACTATATGAAGACATTTATATTCCGCATTTAGTAAGTTTCACTACCACCCTTCTAAGATGCACTGTAGGTGTGATCCCACCATTTGCCCTCCCTCGACCCATCCTCCTCCCTCCCCTCCCCTGCATTGCCCCTTCCCCCATATTCTTGTGCTATAATTGGCTTTTAGCCTTCATACGATAGCTATAAATTAGCTTCATAGTAGAGCTGAGTACATTGGATATTATTTCTTCCATTCATGAGATACTTTGCTAAGAAGAATATGTTCCAGATCTATCCATGTAAACATGAAAGAGGTAAAGTCTCCATCTTTCTTTAAGGCTGCATAGTATTCCATGGTATACATGTACCACAATTTATTAATCCATTCGTGGGTTGATGGGCACTTAGGCTTCTTCCACGACTTAGCAATTATGAATTGGACTGCAATTTTGATGTGTTGCTGGATTTTGTTTGTTAGGATCTTATTGAATATTTTTGCATCAATATTCATTAATGATATTGATCTATAGTTTTCTTTTCTTGTTGGGTCTTTTCCTGGTTTAGGGTTAAGGAGATATTCGCTTCATAGAATGTGTTGGGTAGTATTCCATTTTTTTCTGCGTTTTGGAAAAGGTTGAGGAACATAGGCACTAGTTCCTCTTTAAAGGTTTGGTAGAATTCTGACGTGAAACCATCTGGTCCCAGACTTTTCTTTTTAGGGAGATTATGTGTAGTTGATGCTATTTCAGAAGTTGGTATCAGCTTGTTCAACATTTCCACTTCATCCTGGGTAAGTTTATGAAGGAGATGTGCTTCCAAGTATTGGTCAATTTCCTTCAGATTTTCATATTTCTGAGAGTAAAGTTTTTTGTAACATTTGTTAAGGATTTTTTGAATTTCTGAGGGGTCTGTTGTTATTTCATCTTTACCATTTCCAATTGATGGAATTAGAGATTTTACTAATATTTTTTTCCTGATTAGGTTAGCCAAAGGTTTATCTATTTTATTGATCTTTTCAAGAAACTGACTTTTTGATTTATTGATCTGTTGTATAATTCTTTTGTTTTCAACTTCATTTAATTCTGCCCTGATTTTGGTCATTTCTTTTCTTCTGCTGGGTTTGGAGTTGGAATGTTCTTCTTTTT
>CAUYRH010003296.1:0-14018 GCA_963574655.1 Perodicticus potto
TGTGGCGGGCGCCTGTAGTCCCAGCTACTTGGGAGGCGGAGGCAGGAGACTAGCTTGAGCCCAGGAATTGGAGGTTGCTGTGAGCTGTGATGCCACGGCACTCTATCCAGGGTGACAGCTTGAGGCTCTGTCTCAAAAAAAAAAGAAAAGAAAAGAAAAACATCCATGGTTGCTTTTTAAATTTACTTAAGCTATGTTTCAGTTATTCAGTTACTAGGCACATGTAGTAAAGAACCTGTATATTTGGAGAAATATAACCCTAAAGAACACAACATAAGAATTGTATTAAGAAAAAAAAAAAAAAAGAATTGTATTAAGAGAGGACAAACTTCATTTTATAGTAGAAGAGTTCTTCCTTAAGTGCTGCGAAGAGGCTAGGCTCAGTGGCTCACACCTAAGGCGAAGAGGGAAGACTGGTGCTCAGGAGTTCAAGACTAGCTTGAACAAGAGAAAGACTCTGTCTCTACTAAAAATAGAAAAATTAGCTGTAGTCCTGGCTACTTGGGAGGCTGACACAGGATTGCTTGAGCCCAGGAGGTTGAGGTTGCTATGAGCTAGGCTGACTCCATGGCACTCTACCCAGGGCAACAGAGTGAGACTCTGTCTCAAAAAATAAAAAGCTGTTAGGATTATTTTCTGGAGTTTGCCTGAATTTGGTTGATCTATATTTCTAACCCTAAAAATTACAGTGTAAAAAAACATAGTATAAATGGAGGTAAATGGTTCTAAGAACCGCCTTATTAAAGTTTATTCTATGGGAACTTAAGAGTTAATATATTGCAGGTGATTAAATTTAGACAGATAGGGTTGGATTGGATTGACACTTCCAATGTCTACTGTACTTCTCAGGTTAACTTCAGAATGATGTTAGCCTTACTGGTAAATAAAAGGAGGTTGAGTGCCTGAGTCAGTTAAATAATTTTTTTATTTTGTTTTTGCATTGTCCTCCCCCTACCACCATTACCTAATTTCATTGTAGGTACACAGATATAGAAAGGTTGATTGGCTCACAGTCACATAGCAGTCTGTATTGGCACTTAACTGATTACAAAAACAAAATTTTTTGTCTTATGATAGCTTTATTTCCTGTAAGTCATTTGCTGTTTTCTGACTTACCTTATTCAGAAGATTCTTCAGGAGTTTCCAGTCTTTTACTTCACCCTGAGCCCATTCCAGGTCCTGAAAAAGAGAATGTCCGGACTGTGGTGAGGACAGTAACTCTGTCTAGCAAACAAGGTAAGATATAGGTAGATCTTAGAATTGTCAGTTTTCTTTTTCTTTTGACAGAGTCTCACTTGGTCACCCTTGGTAGAGTGCCATAGTCATAGCTCACAGCAACCTTAAACTCTTGGGTTTAAATGATTCTCTTGCCTCAGCCTCCCACATAGCTGGGACTACAGGCGCCCACCACAAGCCATGCTCTTTTTTTTGTTGTTGCAGTTGTCATTATTGTTAGCTAGCCCGGGGCCGGGTTCGAACTCACCAACCTCGGGGCATGCGGCTGGCACTGTAACCACTTGTGCTGGGGGCACTGAGCCAGGTTTCTACTTTTATATGATGGGAAATGCAAAATCCTTGGGTATTTTTTACCTTTGATGAATTTGCAGGAAAACTTGGTATCTTGGCTGGAAGATACAACCAAAAAATAGCTGGGCGTTGTTGCAGGTACCTGTGGTCCCAGCTACTTGAGAGGCTGAGACAAGAGAATTGCTTGAGCCCTAGAGTTTGAGGTTGCTGTGAGCTATGACAATACGGTACTCTACTGAGGGCAACAAAGTGATACTTGGTCTCAAAAGAAAAAGATTGAAAATTCTTAATTCAAGCAGCCCTCATATTTATGTATATTTAATTTACATATCCTGTTTATATCCATTCAGCAAATTTATTGACCTCCCATTTTGGGTGAAAAAAGTATAATAGGGCTCGGCACCTGTGGCTTAACAGGCTAAGGCGCCAGCCATGTACACCTGAGCTGGCGGGTTTGAATCCAGCCCAGGCCAGCCAGGCAACAATGACGGCTGCAACCAAAAAAAAAAAAAATGGCTGGGCGTTGTGGCGGGCGCCTGTGGTCCCAGCTACTTGGGAGGCGGAGGCGGGAGACTCGCTTGAGCCTAGGAATTGGAGGTTGCTGTGAGCTATGGATGCCACAGCACTCTATCCAGGGTGACAGCTTGAGGCCCTGTCTCAAAAAAAAAAAAAAAAGTATAATAGAAACATTTGAGTTACAGGAAAATGTAAAGTCTTTTCACTTAATTTTAAACCTGGCAAGGAATTGTAGCTATCGATAGATTTAAATGTTTATGCAATTCACACAGCAAATTAGAAGAAAGAGCTTATTTCTTGCTGGAGGGTTGATAAAAGGGAGATACAGGAGAGCTAGTATTAGGGTAGAGTCTGATTTCAGTTAATATAGCAGAGTGCATAAACAAAAGTGTAACTTGGATTTTATAACCAATTGGCTAAGAAAACAATCTGTCTCCTTCTGCTTGACTGCTGTTAATAGAACTGTTATTGCTTCCATTTGGACTGGGCATTTCACTGTTTAAATAATTATTAATAGGGGATTTTTAATGCAATCATCTTCCTTAAGACTGAGACCTGATTTTCAAGAGCCATTCTAGTTTGGCTCATACTAATATCAAAAGAATATATTTGTCATTAGTATACCTGTCATTAGTTTCTGAATATAGAAGAATTTGGTGATGGTAGAGAAATTCTGTTTTTGCCATTTCAGGAGAAGAACCATTGGTTAAATTGAGTCTTACTGAGAGACTGGGGAAACGAAAATTTTCAGTTGGTAAGATAAGTTTTGTTGTATCTTGTGTTTTCTGCTTATTTGTGCATTAATCCAATATCTTCACCAGATTCTTTATACAGAAATTTTGGCAGTTCCTCTGTATTTTTGGCTGAAAGCACTTAGAAAATTTCTCATGTGTGCATTATACCTTTTATTGAAGATATAGGAATTTAAAGTATTACAATTAAATTAAGATGGGGAGTGTAATCCTAACACTCTGGTAGGCTGAGGCAGGTGGCTAGCTAGAGCTCATGAGTTCGAGACCAGCCTGAGCAAGACCCCATCTCTACTAAAAATAGAAAAAAAACTGAGGCAAGAGAATCAATCGCTTGAGCCCAAGTTGGAGGTTGCTGTGAGCTCTGATGCCACAGCACTCTACACAGGGCAACAGCTTAGAACTATATCTCAAAACAAAATTGAAAACTTTTTCTGGGCGGGGCACAGTGGCTCACTCCTATAATCCTAGCACTCTGGGAGGCAGAGGTGGGTGGATTGCCTGAGCTCAGGAGTTTGAGACCAGCCTGAGCCAGAGCAAGACCTCATCTCTAAAAACACAAAAAGGCCTTGTGTGGCCAGTGCCTGTAGTCCCAGTGTCCCAGCTACTTGGGAGGCTGAGGCAAGAAATTGTTTAAGTCCAAGAGTTTGAGGTTGTGGTGAGCTATGATGCCATGGCGCTCTACCACGGGTGACAAAGTGAGACTCTGTCTCACAAAAAAAAAATTTTTTTTCTTTCATATTGTTAACTAAAAAGAATAATGAAGTTTATGTTTTGGAAAAATGAGAGCTTTCTCATAAAGGCTAGCAGCCTATTGGCTGGTCATTTCAACAGACTGGAATTCAGAGCCCCAGCCAGAAGCCATGCAGGAAACAAGATTTTATACTAAATGGGATGGTCAAATATACATACTCAACAAGCTGTCTGGAGAATCATGAATATTTATGAAAAAGGGAAAGCATGTATAGGTAATTTTGCATTTTATCCCTCTCATCCCATCATGGCCGGGAACTCAGTTTTAAGGTATTATGGGGTTCCCTTGGCTAGGCGTAGTCTCTTCAGTTAGCAGGGGGCTTAGGATTAGGATTAGTCCCTAATACTGTTTTAAATGTACTTAAAATGAAACCTTATCTCTATTTTATATTATCTTTGATGCTGCTCTCACTGCCTTGTCTTCCAGAACTACTATTCTGAGCTTTATGTTCCAGGTTTGTGGTCAGTCAGAAAATGTGAATGTGTTATTGAATCTGTTAAGTAGTTATTGCCTTAAGTAATAAAAGAAGTTGATAATTAAATCATGCCTAAAAGACATCTGATATTTGCTGTGGATTTGCTGTGTGTCCAAGTGCTTTATATAAAGTTTCATCTAATCCTCTGCAACCATGAGCAAACCAAGACTTTTAGCTTTGATAAAACGGATCTGGAAATTTTAGGTAAAAAAATAAGCCAGGCATGCCGGGGTGAGTCTATAGTCCCAGCTACTCAGAAAGCTGGAGTGGGAGGGTTACTTCAACCCAGGAGTTTGAATATAGCGTAAGCAACATAGTGAGACCCCATCTGTGAGAAAAATAATAATATTAAATTTTTTTTATTTTTTTGAGACAGAGTGTCACTATGTCGCCCTTGGTAGAGTATTGTGGTATCACAGCTCACAGCAACCTCAAACTCTTTGGGCTTAAGCAATTCTCTTGCCTCAGCTTCCCGAGTACAGGCGCCCACCACAACGCCCGGCCATTTTTTGGTTGCAGCCATCGTTGTTTGGTGGGCCCGGGCTGGATTCGAACCCACCAGCTCAGGTGTACGTGGCTGGAGCCTTAGCCCGTTGAGCCACAGGCGCTGAGCCTGTAAAGTGATTTTTTTTTTTTTTTTTTTGAGACAGTGTCTCACTATGTTGCCCCCGGTAGAGTGCTATGGCATCACAGCTCACAGTAACCTCAAACTCTTAGGCTTAAGCGATTCTCTTGCCTCAGCCTCCCAAGTAGCTGGGAACTACAGTGTCCGCCACAACACCCGGCTATTTTTTGTTACTGTTGTTATTGTTGTTTAGCAGGCCTGGGCTGAGTTTGAACCTGCCAGCCTGGGTGTGTGTGGCTTGTGTCATAACCACTGTGCTATGTGTGCTACGCCGTAAACTAATTTTTTTGTTTCACATGTGAGAGGAGAGAGATTATCATACTCTGTGTAGGGTCTTGTGAAGTTTTTAAGGTGATCTCAGAAGAATATAATTTAAGTCCAATCTGAAAAACAATTTTTAAAAACTTAAGGTATTTAGAGACTCAGCCGTAGGGCAGCTGGTCAAAAATAGAGGAGGGGATAACATCAAGATGCCCAAGAATGAGGAAACTGTACTCCAAAATGATCCCAGTGAAGCAATGTGGAGCCCATAATTGTGAAACATCAGAGAAGAACCAAGAAGAGGAAAACTTCTGTTTAAATAACTACTTTCCTCGTCTAACAGAAACAATTAACGAAGTTTCTTGGATGAGCATTGCTCATGAAATCATGGTAAACCGAGATTTCTACATGGAAGAGAATGTTTTATCTCCAAACAGTCTGAAAGACAGGTTCATGGAGACATTGTACAATGTTTTTTGGAACCATCAAAGAGAACTCTTGAATAATCCTCCTGAATTCACTTGTGCTCTTGAGCTTATGACAGAAGTTAAGGAGATTTTGTTATCACTGCTATTACCATGCCACATCCACCTAAAAAATGAGATTAAAGAAGCTCTGGACGTGGATTCCTCAAGCAAGAAGCAGAACATGGAGCCCTAGATGTCTCTCGTCTCTAACTACATTCTTAGTTTGATGACCCTGCTATGTGCCCCAGTTCGAGATGAAGCAGTAAAGAAACTACGGAGCATAACAGATCCAGTACAGTTACTCAGGGGCATCTTCCACGTTCTGGGCCTAATGAAAATGGACATAGTGAACTAGACCATCCAGAGCATTTGACCCTACCTACAGGAATATTCCATCCAGTATGAAAGAGCTAAATTCCAGGAACTCCTTGACAGACAATCCAGTCTCCTTGATTACACCAAGAAGTGGCTAACCAAAGCAGCCACAGACCTCATTACACTATATCTGAATTTTCCTGACATGCCCAGCTCCTCCAGCATGGCCTGTTCATCTCCAAACAAGGCAGTTAAGAATTCAGATCCTCCCAATCCCATAATGGTGCTATACCAGGGCTACCTGAATCTCCTCTGGGATCCTGAAAATGAAGAATTCCCTAAGACTCTGCTGATGGACAGAATCTGGGTCTGTGAAATGAGGTCCCATTTGCGTCACTTGACTATATTGGCTTCAGTGTTACTAGTGGCTAGAAGTTTCTCTGGTAAAATTGTATTCAGTTCACCTGGATTTGTGGATAAACTGAAATGCATAACCAAGGCTCTGTCTGAGGAATTTAACTCAAAGCCTGAAGAAGCTATGCTGAATGTGAGGGAACAGGTGTCTCAGGAATTTCATCATGGCCTTGAGGACCTGGGCTTTCTGCCCTAAGCAGTGAAAACACAGTATGTCTTATAGGACAACTCCAGAGCATCACCAAGAAAGAAAACTGTGTTCATAATGTCAGTGATCAGTGCCTCCTTTTGTTTCTCAAATGCTGTTTGGTTCATGGCATGCAGGAGTCTCTGCTACACTTTCCTGAAGGCCCTAATCACATCAAAGGAGAGTTGATAGAACTAGGCTGGAAGTTTGTCAAGCTGATGCATCACAATCAGCAAGTATTTGGCCCATACTATGCTGAGATCCTAAAAAATGTTGATACTCTAGTTCAAGCACAAGAAACAGAAGTGGAACCTAACTGATAGTGCTGGACTCCAGCCATGGCAACAGGGACCCAGAAGAAAAGGCTCAGCATGTTCCTGGGAAGATACCACCTATGGCCAGCAGAGAAGCCAGCCGTCTTCCTCACTACAGCTGGGATTCAGGGCTGCAGGGCTCAAGCATGTAAATACCAGCTGACCCAACCCCCTTCATTAATAAACTTCTGAGCTGCAAGGGAAAAAAAAAAAAAAAAAAACTTAAGGCATTTAAAGAACTTATATTGAAAATAGCAATATGATGAATTAGAGTCTAGAAACTTGATTCAGTTCTTGGTTCTGTCAACTATTGGGTGACTTTGGTGAGATACCAAATGTTTCAGAACTTTACATTTATTATCCAGAATTGGAGAGGGGCTTTGTGGCCTGCAACATCTTCATAACACTGGAATACTTGAAATTAATTCTTTTTCTGTCCTCCTTATCCCAGGTAGATTTAACATAAATTCAGTAATTGAACTTTAATTTCAACCAGGATGTATGATCCCCCTTTATAGTTTCAGCCAGTTATTTTTAATAAATGTTCTTGTGTGCACTCTAATTTTTCGTTCCTTTCCTTACCTCTTCTTTCTATGATATTTTTGTTCCTTTTCTAACATGGAATTCTAAAGAAGCTGGTGAACAAACACCATATAAATGCAGAAAACTTAGAATTATTCTATATTGTCTGTTTTTGCTTATATTTCTTTTCTTTTTTTTTTTGAGTCAGTCTTACTCTGTTGTCCTTGATAGAATATCGTGGCATCATAGCTCACAGCAGCCTCAAATTCTTGAGTTCAAGTGATCCTCTTGCCTCAGCTTCCCAAGGTGCCTGCTACAGTGCCCGGCTATCTTTAGAGACAGTTTCTTGCTCTTGGTAAGGCTTGTCACGAACTCCTGAGCTCAAGCAATCCACCCACCTCGGTCGCCCAGAATGCTAGGATTATAGGCGTGAGCCGCTGGCCTTTGCTTGTCTTTTCTGACATCACCTAAGAATTACTTGAATTGTTAAATTAAGTCCTCCCTATTTGTAGGTGGTGAGAGTGATTCTCCATTAAAGCGTAGCCTTGCGCAGAGGCTAGGGAAGAAAGTTGAAGCTCCAGAAACTAACACTGACAAAACACCAAAGAAAGGTACTTTTGTTCTCATACTATATGTGTGAATGTAGTTTTGACACTTATTTTTGGTACTGTCAGTAGCTGTGGTTTGTCATTCTCTGAGTAAATAAGGTTATTCTGTTTTATTACTCATTCAGTCTCTGCTAGATTGAGTACCCATTGAACAAAAACACCATCCCATTCCTCAGGAGGTACAGTACAATGGCAAGTGATAAATTCTGTGACAAAGAAAAGTACATGGTGCTGTAAGAGTACATAAGAAGGGCACCTGTGGTCTGACGCTCATAGCACAGTGGTTATGGTGCCGGCCACATGCACAGAGGCAGCCCAGGTCAGCTAAATAATGACGTCTGCAACAAAAATATAGCTAGGCATTGTGGTGGACACCAGTGGTCCCAGCTACCTGGGAGGCTGAGGCAAGAGAATCACTTGGGCCCAGGAGTTTGAGGTGCTGTGAGGTGTAATGCCACGGCACTCTACCAAGAGCGACATAGTAAGACTCTGTCTTAAAAAGAAAAAAATAAAATAAAGAGGGCACCTGTTATTACCTTCTATGGAAAGGTTCACAGAGGAATTGATGTTAAAGTTTAGACTTGAAGCATGAGTTACAAATTAGCTGTGATGGTAGGGGACACTTTTCCACGCAGAGAGAATAATTCTTGAAAAGGCAGCAAGCTAAGAAAGCATGATGTGCTCAAGGAACTGAGTACGGTTGAAACATAGCAATGGGCTGAAGAGCATGGTAACTAAAGAAGGAGGGACTGGATCATAATATAGAGCCTGTTAAGCCATGTTTGAGAGTCTTGGGTTATCTTAAGATAGTAACCCATTGAAAGGTTGTAAACAGGGATCAAAGAAATGTTACCCTGCCTGCAATATGGAGAAAGAGTAGAAGGGGACAAATGTGTTGGAGATGAGTTAGCAGGTTGTTAAAATAATCCAGATAAGAGGAGGTAGTGGCATGAATTTAGTGTTCTAGAATTTGGTTTGGAAGCGTGAACTAAATCAGGAGATATTTGGGAGTTAGAATGATTTATAGTTGGTTGAAGAAGAGAAAGAAATCAAGTGTTGGATATTTTCCTCCCTTCTATGACTTAGAGTGAATCAATCACTGGGATTAATTACTGAAGAGTAGGTGGGCGTTCCCCCCATCCCCTTCTCATTGTGCTTAGTTTTAACTTGTCTCGAAGGTAAGAAACTTCTTTCCACTTTTCCTCAGCTAAGCAGCTTTGATGCGTGGATATTCCTGTTTGGGGCTTTGTTTGCATTCTCAGAGCAAGTAGAAGTTACTCTTTCTTTGACTGTTAATCACTGAAGATTTTCTTAGCTAAAGAGCATATTTCAAATAGATCTGGGGGAGGGGGTAAACCTGTGATGGCCGTAAGATTTTAGAGGACATACAGTAACAAAGTTATTTTTGAATTCAGTAGTACAGTTTTTCAGAGACAAAGTTTTTTGTTTCTTTAAGCTTTCCAGAATATTCTTTTTTTTTGAGACAGAGCCTCAAGCTGTCACCCTGGATAGAGTGCCGTGGCATCACAGCTCACAGCAACCTCCAATTCCTGGGCTCAAGCGAGTCTCTTGCCTCCGCCTCCCAAGTAGCTGGGACTACAGGCGCCCGCCACGAGGCCCGGCCATTTTTTGGTTGCAGCCGTCATTGTTTGGCGGGTCCGGGCTGGATTCGAACCTGCCAGCTCAGGTGTACGTGGCTGGCGCCTTAGCTCGTTGAGCCACAGGCGCCGAGCCAGTGTAAGGTACTTTCGTAGGCTCTTTGAAGGCACATAGTGCAAGGCCTGAGAAGACGCAGATCTGATATGGCTGTATCTTTTCATGCCCTGCATCAGTCCATAAGATTGAGCAGAAAGGAAAGAAGTTTCGGCACAGAAGTCACTACATTTGAATTTAGACAACATGGGATTAGTTTATTTTATTTATGTATTTATGTATGTATTTATTTATTTATTTATTTGAGACCGAGTCTCAAGCTGCCATCCTGGGTAGAGTGCTGTGGTGTCCCAGCTCACAGCAACTTCCAACTCTTGGGCTTAAGCGATTCTCTTGCCTCAGCCTCCCAAGTAGCTGGGACTACAGGTGCCTGCTACAATGCCTGGCTATTTTTTTGGTGTTGTTGCACTTGTCATTGTTGTTTAGCAGGCCCAGGCTGGGTTCGAACCCACTAGCTTTGGTGTATGTGGCTGGCGCCCTACCCACTGTGCTACGAATGCCGCCAACATGGGGTTAGTTTATAGCTTTATAACCTCTTTACACAACAGTAATAATATTATCTGGCTCTTAGCATGATTGGGAGAGTCAAAGAGATTTGCGAGTCACTGTGGCCACTTAGGTCAGAATCATGTTCCACCATCTGACTGTGATTGTTTACATTTCAGGTTGGTGTTGAGCACCATGTCAAGGAGGGAGGGGGATCTTTGTGAATTTGGGAGGTGCTTTTGCTTTCAACAGTTCCTCACATAAGAATCAGAGTAGGATATGCCCACATAGCATCTTCCCAGAAGCCTGAGAGATAAACTTTTCATAAACTGTGAAAGGAAGATGTGATAGTTAAATTTATGTGTCAACCTGACTGGGCTAAGAGATGTCCAGATATCTGGGTATGACTGTGACAGTGTTTCCATAAGAGATTAACTTTTTTTTTTTTTTTTTACAGAGCCTCACGCTGTCACCCTGGATAGAGTGCTGTGGCGTCACAGCTCACAGCAACCTCCAATTCCTGGGCTTGAGCAAGTCTCTTGCCTCCACCTCCCAAGTAGCTGGGACTACAGGCACCCGCCACAACACCCGGCCATTTTTTGGTTGCAGCTGTCATTGTTGTTTGGCGGGCCCGGGCTGGACTCGAACCTGCCACCTCAGGTGTACATGGCTGGCGCCTTAGCCCATTGAGCCACAGGTGCCAAGCCAGAGATTAACTCTTGAATTGGTAGACTGAGTAAAGAAGAGTGCTCTCACCAGTGTGGGCGTGCGCAGTCCAATCTGTTAAGGGCCTGAATAGAACAAAATGGTGCAGGAAGGGCAAACTGGCTCTTTTTGCTTAACCTGAGACATCCGTCTACTCCGGCCCTCAGATATCAGCACTCCTGGTTCCTGGGCCTTTAGACTCAAACTGAAACCTATACTATTGGCTCCCTTGGTTCTCAGGCCTTCCGATTTGGACTGGACAATACCACTGGCTTTCTCAGGCCTCCAGTTTGCAGACAGCAGATCAGGGGACTTACTTCCATAATTGCATAATAACTTTATTTAATAATAAATCTCCAGGGCGGCACCTGTGGCTCAGTTAGTAGGGCGCTGGCCCCATATACTGAGGGCGGCAGGTTCAAACCCGGTCCTGACCAAACTGCAACAAAATATACCGGCCGTTGTGGTGGGCGCCTGTGGTCCCCGCTACACAGGAGGCTGAGGCAAGAGAATCGCCTAAGCCCAGGAGTTGGAGGTTGCTGTGAGCTGTGATGTCACGGCACTCTACCAAGGGTGACAGAGTGAGACTCTGTCTCTAAAATAAATAAATAAATAAATAATAATAATAATAATAAATCTCCATGTCTATATCTATATCTATCTATCCTTGTAGTTCTGTTTCTCTGGAGAACTCTGACTAATACAGAATATGCAGAGATCACTCTGCAAATCAAGACTGGTATGAAGCAGTGATCTCTCCATGGTCACAGAGCGTTAAATCAAGTCTGGGTGACTCTTGTTTGGTTCTTAGCCTTGGCTGGGAGACTAAGCTGCAAAGAAGGCCTGTGACCCAGGACTGGCTTCCTGAGGTTTTGCCTAGCTAGCTTTCCCGGGAAACAGCCCACACAGGGAACCAGGGCCTGAAGCACAGTCCAGAGCAAGGCACAAGCAATAGTAGGTGAAGGGGAAGGTAAGGGTAAGCCACGAGTACCTCCTATGTCATCCTTCTTCCTTCTTCAGGAACCCCTCACTTCAAGAAGATTCATGAAACAAAAAGAACATAGGGACCAAAGTTTAGTTAGGCTTTGGGGAATGAACCTGCTGGTGACTAGAATTTATGATGCACCTGCCTTGGCAAGGCCTATTGGAAGCCTGGGTGACCTCAGACCATGCATTCAGCCCTGAACTTGGCAGCCCTAGCCCAGGGCCACAGAGGATGGGACCAGCCCAAAGGGCTGCCAGCTGCAAGCTTGGCTGTGGTACCTGTTTAGATCAGTTACCACACTGCCCCCCCTTCAGGGTGTTCTGTGACAGAAGGATGGAGAAGCCAGGTTTTGCAGGAGGCAGAAGTTCCTAGAGTAAGGGGCAGCAGCGATGTGAGCAAATATCCTATTGCCTTTTGTGGCCTTAAGGAAAGCACCTACCCCACAAAAACATCTCAGGCAAGGCTAGTTTGACCTGCACCAAGACCTTATTTGAAAATCAAATCTTCTCCATGTCAGACAGATGCTCAATAAATGTCTGTGGACCACTGGCTGAATCTCGGGTGTAGACGTGGGGAATGTGCATAGCTTGGGCTGTTTGTAGCTGGGAACCTGAAAGCTTGAAGTGTGGTGAAAAAGTTGCTGAGGGGAAGGGATGACAGGACTGGAGGGTCTGATCTGCAACCTTATCAGCTCGAGAAACTGAAGGGCTAAATCCAGAATGCACAGTTAGCACATTTGAGTCAACAATGCCATAACAAGGAGAGAAAGGAAGAGAGAAGACGGGGGCGGTCTGAGGCTCAGAGCTCCTGTGGCTCAGAGGAGTAGGGTGCCAGCCCCATATGCCGGACGTGGCAGGTTCAAACCCAGCCCCAGCGAAAAACTGCAAAACAAACAAACAAACAAAAACCTTTTGGGTGGCGCCTGTGGCTCAGTCGATGGGGTGCTACCCCCATATACCGAGGGTGGTGGGTTCAAGCTCGGTGGTGGGTTCAAGCTCAGCCCTGGCCAAACTGCAACAGCAAAAAAATAGCCAGGCGTTATGGCGGGCGCCTGTAGTCCCCACTACTCAGGAGGCTGAGGCAAGAGAATCAGCTAAGCCCAGGAGCTGGAGGTTGCTGTGAGCTGTGTGAGGCCACGGCTCTCTACCAAGAGCAACAAAGTGAGACTCTGTCTCTACAAAAAAAAAAAAAAAAATAGAAGAGACGCAGTGAGGGATGGAAAGAAATAAAGACAGAGAGGGGAGGACAGAGACAAAGCGGTGGAATGAGAGGAAGGCAGAAAGGGCAGAAGGAAACAGAAGGGAGGGAGAAAAGCTGGAGTATTAGCCTGGTGTGTTGGCGCATGCTTCTAATACGAGTTGCTCAGGGGGCTGAGGTACGAGGATTGCTTGAGCCCAGAAGTTGAAGCCAGGCTGTGCAACATAGTGAGACCCTTTCTCTAAAGAAAAATGAAAGCTGGAGTATCAGCAAGTCTAATCTAAAAATGGGAAAAACACGTTCAGAGACATTTTCAGACGTGAAAAGAACTGTGTTAGAATCTGTCTTCTGTCTCTCCCTTTTAAGAGGCAGGTTTGTTTTTGAGATACAGTCTCACTCTGTCACTCTGAGTAGAGTACTGTGGCATCATCCCTCACAGAAACTTCAAACTCTGGGGCTCAAGTGATCCTCTTGCCTCAGCCTCTTGAGTAGCTGGGACTACAGGTGCTCACCCCAATGCCCCGCTAGTTTTTGTATATTTAGTAAAGACAAGGTCTTGCTCAGGCTGGTCTCAAAACTCCTGAGCTCAGGCAATCACTCACCTTAGCCTCTCAGAGTGCTGGGATTACAGGTGTGAGCCACCATATTGGTCTTTTTTCTCTTTCTCTGTCACGTTTTTTTTTTTGGAGACAGAGTCTTACTTTGCCACCCTGGTAGAATGCTGTCACATCATAGCTCACAGTAACCTCAACCTCTTGGGCTCAAGCAATTCTCTTGCTACAGCCTCTCAAGTAACTGGGACTACAAGTGCCCACCACAACACCCGGCTATTTTTTTTTAGAGACAGGGTCTCACTCTTGCACAGGCTGGTCTTGAACTCATGAACTCAGGCAATCTACCTGCCTCAGCCTCCAGAGTGCTAAGATTACAGGTGTGACCAATAATGACTTCTAAACAAGCTGGGCATCTTGGTGCACACTTGTAGTACCAGCTACTCAGGAGGCTGAGGCAGGAGGATTGCCTGAGGCCAGGAATTCCAGACAACAATGCACTATGATTTGGCCTGTGAATAGACACTGTACTTACCTGGGCAAAGTAGCCATCTCTAAATAAAAAAAGATTTTCAAACAAAATATTAAGAAAAAGTAGGCTGGGCGCTGTGGCTCACACCTGTAATTCCAGCACTCTGGGAGGCAGA